>PVLA01007077.1:0-11156 GCA_004027455.1 Hydrochoerus hydrochaeris | reverse complement strand
CATGAATTCTATCCTTTTACTCCCTGGAATGACTTGATACTTAAGTCCATTTTTTAATTTCATAAATAATTCATTAGATAAAGGAACTACTTGATATAACTTAAAATCCTAATGAATTCTGAATTCTATAACACAATAAATCATGTTAATTATGAATAAAGGCTTCTTAATGAATTTGATTCCAATTGAGTATATATTTATTTCAAGAGTGGCTTCATAATAAATGCATACTAGTTTGGCTATATCTTATAGTTTTAATATATGTTTCTATCTTTTTGATCATCTATTTTTATAACATTGGTTTGGCAAATACTTTTACTATTGGGGCACATTAAATGAAATTAGTTTCACATTTCTTTGATTACATCTTCAAATAAACATTTTAGCAGATTTTGTGAAAATAATAGAGCATAAGTAAATACCATTATACAGCTATGAATTATTTAAGTCCACACAAAATTATCCAAAGAACAACCACAAAAAACTTTAAAGTTATAGAAGTAGCCAGAAAAAAAATGCGAAAACGAGAGCTGACAGCTGGTTATGTAGCATTTCCCTCTAGCCTCAGGAGGCACTGTGCAATCTGATACTTTGTTATTTTCTCCATACAACAACAAATAGGTAATAAATATAAAATAAAAGATCATGATAAGGGCCCACTTCATTACTGAGCATTTAATTAATCCATAGAGATGACATGCTGCTGTCCCAGCAAATGGTTACTACTTCCATGGCAGAGTTACTAGGTGGGATTAAAAGCTGAAGACTGGGAGGATGGGTGTACCCAGTGGGAAGCATATGCTGAGCCTATTGATAGCTGTGGGTTCATCCTCAGGACCACAAAACACACAAACTCAAACCTAAAGGAATCCAAGAACTAGTAATTTTTCTGAGATTAGTTGACATGGATAGAGTAGCCTTTTCTCACATAGCCACACCATGTCCAGAGCTTGGAGTACTTCTGGAACATCGGATGCTTTCTCTTGGTGCCGTACTATTGCCATTCAAGATATTTCAATACTTATTTAAATTCCTGCTTGCTACTGTATAATCTTACCGTATTTGCAAAACTATGTTTGCCAGTCTAAACTCAAGGCTATTGCTACTGATTGGACAGAGCCAATATTACTGTGATTAAAAATATATACGTGTAGTCTTCAGTAGTTTCTAGTGGCAGCAACATACTTACATAGTATTTTTGCTCAGATCTCACAAAAGTGGACTTTCAATATTGCTTCAGAAAATGGAAAGAAGGATAAGGATATATTGGAAGATGGAAAATTTTGAAGAGGGTTAAAGGCAATGTGTCTCACTGTAAATTTTTTTTAATTTAACCATTCACCATATACATGGATCAAGTTTTGTACATTTGCCATTCCCTCCTTGGGTTGGACTGGCTGTAAAATAACAACAACACAAAAAGTCTTCACTGCCCTTGTTTGATGATATGATGAGAAGTGCCGAATGTCTTCTTCTTACCCACTTTTATATAAAACCTTTATCCTCTGCATTCATGACTGAGCCTTCTTTGTTCTTCTTTTGTGCTTCAAAGTGTTATTTCACATTTGTAAATTTTAACATTGTATCGTGTGTCAAACAGAAAGTATCCTTTTACACATGGATTTTGTATGTATGATTATACTAATATACTAATTATGTATCACCAAAAATATCTTGGAAAAATTCTAAGGCATGTGGGATGATAATATATTATTTACAATTTCAGTAAGAATTGAAACAAATGTCATATTGTTTTCATCATATAGTTAAAGATTAGCAACTTGGTAAAACATCCAGAAAATTATATCCAATCATACTTTCCTGCAGCTGTGATTGTAAAGCTATAGTATAGTTAAGAATTACTTAGAATTCTTTTTAAAATAAATTTTATTGTTCATTTTTGATACTCACAATGATCACATTTATCATAGAGAATTTGTACCTGTACACAACACATCCTGATTCTCCTTTTTGATAAAATTTCAGATCCATAGACCTCAAACCTATGGACTTTAATTCAGTAGATATAAGTTTGCAACAAGACATTACGTGCAACCTAATGAAAAAGTGTGGTGTGACAAATCCAGAAGAGCTTTCCTCACATTATAGATGCTGAGATCCAATAAACAACAATAAGAAAACCAAAAATATGAACATATTAAAGCCTACTGTTGTTCAAGAGAACATGTATAAGAGAGGATAATTATTCAAAGATATTAAAAGCATTTTTTCTTTTTAAGAAGAAAAGGGAGAAAGAAGATTATGATTTTATACTGAGAGAAACTGAAAACACAATGTTTTAGTTACTTTTTATTTGTTGCTGAGACAAAATACCTGATGCCCAAAGTTGGGAAAGGAAAGGTTTATTTCTTACAGTTTTTGGATGTTTCAGTCCATACTCAGTTGGCTCCAAAGCAGGGTGGCATGGCAGGGCCACAGTAAGTGGTGGCTGCAAGCAGCAAGGCGGAAACCAGCAAGAGAGAGACACACCTTCTTCCTGCCATTGCATCACATCCTGGCTCCACCACTAGGCGGGTGTAGCACTCACACCCCCAATCTAAGTGCTAGACAATGAACCAATCACAAATGCATAGTGCAAAGGCATGAGGCTCAGGGGCCACTGACATAAACCATGACATTCCACCCCTGGCCCCCAAAGACTCATGCACATCCTTTATACAAAAGACATTTAGTCCATCTCCAAGAGTTGTCAAAAGTCCTAACATTTTCAGCATTGCTGAGAAGTCCAAGTCCCAAGTCTCCTCTGATATCTATGGCAAACTCTTAACTGTAAACCCCTGTACAAATGAAACAAGGCTAAACATTTCTGAAATGCAAAGGTACAAGATAAACATTATCATTCCAAAAGTTACAAACAGTGGAATATAAAGCATTGGAAACAAAGCAAGTCCATCATCCAGCAGGGCGAACATTAAGTCCTACAGTTCCATGTTCAGCATTTGAAGTAATCTGGCTGCAAGCTCCAGAAACCTTGGTGATTCCACCACCACAGAACTTCAAGGAATTTCAGCTCCCCAAGCTTCTCTCATAAACCCTCTCTGCTTGCTTTTTGCAGCTTTCCTTGGATGATCCACGTTCCTGGCTTTTCCAAACTTCTGGAGTCTCCACTGCACCTTTGGCTTCATGCTCATGTCATTACAAATCATCCTCTCAGGAGCACATTTCTTGGCCTCCCAGACCCTTTGTAATCGAGATGGAAGCTGTCTTACTCTCAGAATTTGTGCATTTTCCTTGCACCTAAAATGAGCACCATGTGGATGCCACCGAGGTTTGCTGCCAGCTGGAGCAGTAGCCAGGCTTTTCTCTCTCTCTCGGCTGTCAGGGTCCAGTGCCTGGATCGCTGGGCTCAGTTTACCTGATTGTGAGGAAAAGCTTCTCTATGTTGCTGCCATTTTGGAACCTCTTGTGGCTGCTGCCATTCTGGAACCTTGTGTGGCCTCTGTCACCATTCTGGAGCATGGTACTCTGTAGCTTTCTCCTCTGAGAAAAAATTCTTTTACTTTTGCAGTTTTGAGACAGCCTAGTCTTTTTTTTTTTTTGTACTGGGGATTGAACTCATGACCTTGCCCTTGCCAGGCAGGTGCTTACACCACTGAGCTAAACTCCCAGCCCACTTTTGCAGTTTTAAGGCTACAAAGGGTGGAGGCCCATGCTTCCTGGGATGCCCCCTGGCCATCTTTCTTATCTCTTTGTTTCTTCTCAGCAATCAAAGTCTTAGCTCTATCTTTACAATCCCCAGCTTTACTGGAGTTTTCCTTCTGGACTCAGCATTTTAAATTACCTTGCTGGGCTCTTTGCTCTTGATTTGCAACATAAGTCTAGCTAAAAGCCCCCAACAATAGCCATGCCACAGCCTCTACATTCCAATGCCTTGAAATTTCCTTTGCCAGATTAATCAGTCCATTGCCCTTAATCTCAGTCTAAGGCAAAGTCTCTGGAAATGAGCAAAATGCAGACAAACTTTCTGCCAAGCCATAACACACATTGTGGTGAGTCCAACAACCAGTGCAGTCCTTCTTCCCAGCATAAACCTCCTGAGCCTGGTCTTTCTATCATCCTTCTGGTCTCCTGAGCTCTGACCAGAATCTCCTCTACAGAACAGCCTAAGCTGCTCCAGCTCTTTGCATCCAGGAGACACGTCTAAACCTTTCCCAATTCTGCCCACAAGCCATTTCCAAAGCCTCTCAAAAAACATGGTCAGGTGTAGTCACAGCAATGACCCCACTCCTTGGTACCAAATTCTGTCTTACTTACTTTTTACTCATTGTTGAGACAAAATACCTGATACCCAAAGTTGGGAAAGGAAAGGTTTATTTCTTACACTGTTGTAATCAGGGGTTGTGCAAAGAACAATTAGAATCAGGACATGTAGTTTATAATATTATTTTTAATATGATGGTCACCCAGGGTTAACACAAGAAAATGCAGGAAATCTATCCACAACACTAAAGACATGGAATATTTAGCCAACAGCCCAAATCCCACAGCAGTGTCCCACATGAGTCCAGGTGAAGACCCAGAGCTCATGACAGTGCCTCCCCTGAGTCCAACTGGAGGTCTAGAGCCCACAAGAAGGACTCACAACAGTCTCTTTTATGGATCCATGCTGGAAAGGCCCAAAGTTCAGCAGTGGAAACTAGGAAGTCTACGCCAGCAGGGTGAAGGAGCTATGCTGGTAGGTTGAGGGTTCTATACTGGAGCCAAGAAGTCACACTCATGACAAAGACCAGGCTGTACTGAAAAGCACCACAGCCATCCTCAGGGACATGGAGACCCTGATCTCCTCTGATGACAAGTACAGTCGAGTACATGCCAGGAAGCCAGCTGATGAGTTCATCCTGGAGACCAAGCAGCACACATCTTCTTCTCTGGAGCCAGGAAGCAATGCTCGATATGAAGACCAAAGATTCTCCTTTAAGAATACCTAATGGCTGAAACACCAACTCATAGGAGAAGCCACAACACCTCAGTGCCTCAACACATTAATACCTTAATGCACTAACATGACCGCTTCTCCTTCTCCATGTTTGGCAACTTTCCTGAGGTAGAACATTTATACTCAGTGCCCTGCTGATGTAATCCAGCTGGCATTAAGTTGACCACCAGTTTTTAATCCATAACAATCCACTCCTGGTCAACTAAATAACCACATGCATTTCCTTAAACTATAGTCCTTATTCGCAGATTTGTGAAATTTATCACATCTTGATCTATTTAGATTTACATTAATACAACAATTACAAATATACAATTCTTTTTACACTTAATTCCTGCTCCAAAAGCAAGACATTTAAAGGATGATCAAAGTTCAACATTAAAACACAGTACTTTGATAAATTAATATGGTTACAAACATATAGAAACATTAAAATCACACTAGAAGAACAAGTACAATCATAGTCCTTGCTTCCCATTAACTTTTAATGTGGCATGGCAAGACTAAAATATAAAGATTTCCTGCAATTCAAATGTATTCTTGATTGTTCCATTGTTCTCATCTTCTAAATAATCCTGTTCTCTGTTTCATCTTTGCAACCCACAGTTCCAATGCAGGCTTCTTCTTGGCTAAGTGTTTTAAATTACTCTACTGGCTCTTTGCTCTAAATTTCTAACATAGATCTCTGGTCAAAAGCAACTGTGCTACCACCCCAACAGTAGACTGCACTAAAATTTTTCTGCCACCCAGGCAATATCTCTAAATACAAACAAGAAGACCAACTTTGAGCTAAAGCACCATATACTACCTGGACTCCAGCAGTCAGTGCAGTCCTTCTCTCCTTGTCAACAGAGCCTCCTAAACTTCATCTTAACTGGCAGCATTTCCATCAGTGCTCTAATTTCCAGATTCCAACCAGAGTCTCCAATATAGTTTACAGCATACAGGGGCTGTCTCTCTGGCCAGTCTCTCAAAAACTTCCCAAATTAGTTTCTAAGGCTTCTAAGTCACATGGCCAGGCAACATAGCAACAATGACTCCACTCTCTCAGTACCAATTTCTGTCTCTGTTACTTTTTACTTGTTGTTGAGACAAAATACCTGATGCCCAAAGTTGGGAAAGGAAAGGTTTATTACTTACAGTTTTGGGAGGTTTCAGTCCATACTCAGTTGACTCCAAGGCAGGTGGCATGGTGGGGCTGCAGTTCATGGTGGCTGCAAACAGCAAGGTGGAAACCAGCAAGAGAGAGAGAGACACAGCTTCTTCCTGCCATTACATCACATCCTGGCTCCACCCCTAGGCTGGTGTAGCACTCACATCCCCAATCAAAGTGCTAGACAATGAACCAATCACAAACTCATAGTGCATGAAGTTTGGGTCCACTGACATAAACCAAGACACATAACACTGTATAAAACGTTATAAATTAACATAGCTAATACAAAATGTGACAGACATTGATTATATTTTGCAGTTCATCAGAAACTAATTTATGATAAATATTTCAATCAAACAAAAGCAATATAATGATTAGGTTGATGACTTTTTTCTCATCATGAGAAGACTATGCACTAATTTTTACATTATATAATTAAATATATAGCATTTAAGAGCTCTGCTTCTGGTTAGTTTCAAGACTTACTAATTATAATAATTTTAATGATGCTCAACTCATCAATTATTTCTTTCATGAATTGCACCTTCAGTGTTTTATGTCACAAGTCCCCATTATACCTAAAGTCATCGAGGTTTTCTTCTGTTTATCTTGTGGAGTTTTGTAGTTTTCCTTTTATCCTTAGGTCTAAGATATCTATTTTGAGTTATTATTTTTGGTTTTTTTCATATGGTTGTCCAATTGTTGTAGTACAATTAGTTTAAAAAATTGTCTTTGTTTCATTATGCAATTTTACTCTTTGGTAAGATCAGTTAAATATATATATGTGTATATATATATATATATATATAGTATTAAATATAAGCAGCAATTTTATTCTTTGTCAAAGACCAGTTTTACAAATATATATGTATGTATGCATATATATATATATATATATATATATATATATATATATATTTCTGAGCTCCATTCTGTTTCACTGATCTGTTTGTCTATATGTTTTACCGTTATAATGCCATCTTGATTACTACAACTTTATAGCAAGTCTTGAAGTCTTTTCAAAGTGTTCTACAGTTATATCATTGATTCTACAGCTTTTTTTTTACTTAAATATTATTCTGGCAATTTGGGGCCTTTTACTGTTCCTGTAAACTTAAGAATCATTTCTTGATGTCCACAAAATAAGTTTGTAGGAATTTGTGATTGAATTAAACTTCCAGGTTAAGTTTGGAGGAACGAAAACTTGCATTTTTACAATATACAATAATCTCAAAGTTAGACTGATCACAAAATCAGGATAAAGTTGCTAGTTAACTCATGAAATTGTGATGACAAATAAAACAATCTACTATGTATAGCAGTATATATGGCACATGAATATGCACTATTATTACATTTAAAATATACTTTCATATCATTCAAAGTTGTGACTAAGAAATAGATGAAGGTGTTTCAAATAATAAATTCATATACTCTGAAGCTACTGGGATATATGAGGTAGGGAACTTCTATATAAATGAGCTATGAATTTTTATTCTACTTAAATTCATATACCTCTCAAATCTGACTGTCTTGAAAAAATTATTTGGAGTCAGTGATGTGGAATAAATAATTACTGGGAATCTTGATCATGTATTTTGTCTATAGCTACTTATTTGGAACTTGGAAATATAACCCATTAGCATGTAATATCCCATGGAAAAGGAAGAAGATTTAGACATCTTTCATAGAGAAATTCTCCACTCATACATATGCAGGTGACCTCAGCATTGGCATGGGCTTCCTTGGGTCTGGAGAAATTAGCTGAGCCATTCTAGCTTCAGTTCTTTCCTGACTGACAACCTAGATTTATGAATAGGAGAGAATGACTATTATCTTACCTTACAGTTGGATTGTGATTATGAAGCACCTGAATCTAATCTACTTGCTTTCTTAAAGCAGGTGCAAAATATCCAATTCAATTTCACTTTATGTTTTATAATTAAATACACAAATTTAACTGCTTTATATTTGGCAGCTATTCATGTTGGTCCTCATACCTCTTGTCCAGAGTGCTAAAAGTATCCCTCAAAATGTTTCCTTTCAATATTTCCCCTACTCCATTTGTTTTACACAATTCTGGAAATTTCTCTTGTGGGTTAAACTTTCCAATGACCATCCATACCCAACAAAATTAAGTGTCATTTCCTTGATGTCTTATTTTCTAGCATGATCTTCTGGTCTTACTCGAGGCTAAGTACACTGCATTGTCTCCTACCAGTGTCACCAGAGTACAGCTAGAATTATCATTGGCAGAGAAACAGTAGTTACTCACTCCTGCCTGCAGAGAGGGATGTTGAATTTTTTTCTGTGGTTTCAAAGTGTCCTTTGTCTGCCATATTCTATTCTCATCACAGGGTGGCTCTGCCTAAGTATTGATTAGATCATGAGAAAGATTTTTGTTTAGTTGGGAACATGAAGGCCAAACTGTTAGTGCATAGCAGTGAACTTCTGGGGTAGTTTAATACTTTCTCACCACTCATGTCATGTTCTTCACCCAGGTTTATCAAAAAACTTGAAGTCCCTGAGAGATATAAGTCCTTCCCAACATATGAGCCATAACAGAGACAGTTTTGGGACCCTGAGAAATGTCAGCTGTACTTGCTCCAGCACTTAGTCCTACTCAATTTTTAGGATTGTTTCTTGACTCTTATGCATGTGTGTACAAGAACTCCCCTGCATATTAACAAGTTTTGCAAATTCATATTACATTGTATTTGTAAATGTACAAATTTCTCTGGAGTCCATGATTAATACAGCATTTTAATCCTCAGGTTCTTTATATGCAAAATAATACTAACATGGAGCTTGCTACCTCATAGGGCACAGTAGCAATTCAAAGGACCTCAGCCCAGTGCCTGAAGGCCTTCACCATACCTACAATTGCAATAGATGAGTGCATTCATTTAAATTTTTCTTTGTTATATACCTTTTGTTTACAGTTTTTTTTTATTTTCTGGAAAAAATAAAATTTCAGGTCAAAAGAAAAAGGGAGTAGCAATAATTAATACATTGTTTGTTGTTATCTCCAAAGTAGTTATTCAGAGTATGAGATATGGGCATAAAACATTCTCTGGATGATATTAGCCCAAACCTTTCTAGGAGCATAATTATTTTGTATTTGTTCCCTTTCTTCCTTTCCCCTTTTCCCTACCTTAGTTCCTTTTTCATTTTGAAAAATTTCTTCCCATTTCACAATATCTATTTTGCATTTTGGACCTTATTTACTCTTTCAGCTTCTCACACAAGGGAGAAAATACAGTGCTTACACATGTGAGTCTGATTTATTTCACTTATGAGTATGGTCTCAAGTTGAATCCATTTAACTGTATGTCTCATTTGTCTGAGTAGTACTCCATTCTGTAAAAAGATAGCATCTTTTTTATCTATCCTTGAGTTGATAAACATTTGAGTTGTTTTCAAGATAGATAGATAGATGATAGCTAGATAGACAGATAGATAGATAGATAGATAGAGATAGACAGGCAGGCAGATAGATGGAAATCTTGAAGATAAAGGTGTAGACAGACATTTCATGAACAAAGCTCAAATCATATGGGAAATACCAGAAAGAATAAGCAACTGGAATCTCATCTTACTAAAAAGTTTTTTTTATTTAAAGAGAACAAAAGCATGTAAAGGTTAGAGATAATACAGAATTCCAAAAAAAAAGATAAACCATAAGAAATCACTAGTTAATAAATTACATATTGTCCTCTTAGAAATAGTTGTCCAAGTTACAAAATTAAAGCATACAAAGTAGAGTCAGTCAGAGTGTAAACAGCTACACATGCATGAATCTCTACAGGTATTTCTACCCTTTCTGTATTAGAGGGAAAAACAAAGCTTAGCAAGACAAAACAAAACAAATTCCTATAAAAACATGAAACCAAAAAGCCATGTAAAACCACAGTACAAGGTGATCTACAATGATTACCGTGTTGTTTCTTATTATCTTCAATAGAATGTCTACATCATCAGGCATAATTAAATACAGCAGTATAATTGAGTAAGGCAGTAAATAACAATATTAGTAAAAATAAAACATTGTAAACAGTATAAAACTTCAAAGGCAGATAATAATCAAACCAGAGTGGATATTCTAGTGAATATTGTCATCTTAAGTGCAGTTGCCTATACTCTCAGACTTGATACTATCAATCATAACAGCTTTGAATAAAGTCTATCAATACAAAACAGTGATCCAACAAACTAGATTCAATTACGATCAGTCATGGTAAAACAGAGTAGGTTTTACAGAGCTTTAGATTAAGTTAATAGGAAATTAAGGGTGATTACTGTACTATATCCTGTTATTTTTGGGATAACTGTCTGTGCCCTCAAATCTAGTACAAATAGAATGACTGGAACGGGATATAATACATCTAAGTAAAGTAGTGTGAGTAATGTGGGTTTTAAATCCTGGTTCACTATTAACAATATAGTGTATCAAGGCCATCTATGTGAGAGATGCTAGTTATCCTTCTCTGTCTCATTTCTGCTATGCTATTTTTCTGCCTTTGTTTGTCTAGTTTTCTCCTTCATTCTTCTGCCTGTCCCACTCATTGAGGCCTTTCTGCCACTGTTCCTAAAATCCTGGAACTTTTTTCTCTCTCTCTAGAATCTCCTTCAGTATTTTCTGCAGGGTTGGATTGGTGGTCACAAACTCCCCCAGTTCCTCTTTGTCATGGAAGCATCTTGTTTCTCCATTGATTTCTAGTGACAGTTTTGCAGGGCACATCAATCTGGGCTGGAGGTTACTTTCTTTCAGGGCTTGAAATATTTTGCTCCAAGCTCTTCTTGATCTGATGGTCTGTGTTGAGAAGTCAGCTGTGATCCTGATAGGCTTACCTTTATAGGTAATCTGTTTCTTTTCTCTGATGGCTTTTAATATTCTGTTTTTATATTGAATTTCTGGTATCTTGATTATTATATGTCTGGGTGTAGATCTGTTTTGGTTGTAGGTGGCTGGAGTTCTGTATGCCTCACACAACTGAATGTCATTTTCTTTTCCCATGCTTGGGAAGTTTTCCTTAATTATTT
>PVLA01007076.1:0-111704 GCA_004027455.1 Hydrochoerus hydrochaeris | reverse complement strand
GGAGGAAAGAATGGCTCACCAGAACTGTGTCAGAAGCAGCCTGGTGCAGTGGCCAAGTAATGAGGTGGAGCAGCATGTTTTACCCCATTTTAAAGATGAGGAAAAGTGAGGCTTAGACAGCTGGCATCCAGTGGTGTAGCACAGTATGGCCTCCTGTGTCCCATCTTTGTGGCCTGGAGGAAGGGACCTTCCTGATGCCCTACTTTGTTCTTCTGTAAAACATTCCTACTTGCCATCTTCATAGGGTTCTGGAAAGAAAGCCAGTGAGTTCAGAAGAGCTTTGTAAATTGGGCACCATGAGAGAATCCTGCAGGACTGGTTTTAAAGTAATTCTGATAATTATTCCTTCATTTGTTCGTTCTATCGTGCAGTTCACATTATTAATAACCTTTGGGTCTGGGTGCTCAAGATGCCCAGATGAATGAGACAGGTGTATCCAATCCAGGCTTCTTTGGGCAGCTCCCCAGTCTCTACCCCCGGATTTACTCTTCTGGAACCTCCTCATTCTGGCCTTACAGTCAGTCCCTTCCACATTCGTCCCTGTGGACAGCTGCAGGAAAAGGACCAGTCCTGAGACTGCTGGTGAGCAGATGACCACCCATTCGGTTGCAACTGTGCCATCCTGAGACAGGGCACATCCACAAGTTTATAGTCAAGATACTTCATTCTTCCCCTGCACAGTAGAAAGAATGGTGGACTGGACTTTGAGTCAAGCTGGTTAGAGTGGGATTCCAGCTGTCTGCTAATGTGCTGTGTGACCTTTAGAAAGCTATTCTACCTCTCTGAACTTCAGTTCCTTTAGTTACAAAAAAAGGGATGGTAGAAGTACCTGCCTTTCAGTCTCTTATGCCTGATACAAGGTAGGTACTTGCTAATGTGCAGAATCCTTACTGTTACTGTTTGGGGTTTTTTCTGGGCAGGAAGGAAATCTCTGGCGTGAACAGTCAGGGAGAACTCCAAGCAGAAAGTGTTTCTTGTGTTAGAGAGTTTACACGAGGAGAGGGAAGGGCACTCTGGTGCCTGCGAGTGATGGAAGCTGACTACTGCTGGAGGACAGGAGCTGTTTGGGCTGCCCCAAAGGAGAATATTCTTACTCCCAACCTGGCCAGGCTTAAACCAGTCCTGCCCTGGTCTGGAAATACCTTTTGCATATGGATATTGAGCTATTTGCACATGAATATTTGCTTTACCAAGGACTAGGTTTGCAAACCAAATTCCACAAAAGGAACTGGCTTGAATAAGTCTGATCTCTGGTCCTGACCCTGGCATCCTACCCCCCTGGTCTTGGAGCTTTTTCTTTCTCCTGCCTTCATCTGTAAAATGGGATAGTACCTCTTGTGCTTGCTTCTCAAGTAAAGATCACAAGAGACAATTTGTACACAAGTACTTGCTTAAAATGTTCAGATTGGATTGTATCCTTATTGAGGGTTTTCTTCTCAAACTCTTAAGCCTGCAGTTCCAGTAGGGTCTTCTCAAGTTTATAGGACCTGGAAGAATTTGAAGGACTTTATTTTGGTCTTTCCTCCCAAAATACTGTAAGCAGTTTCGCTTAAGCAACAAAACCAGGTAGGAATTTCTATAAGAGAATTAAGAGAGGTGCAAGAGAGAGTGAGACTTCATGGAACACTTCTGTGTGGCTCCTTGAGTCACTTTCTGATCTACTCAGAAGACTCAAACCCTCTGGAAGATTGGGGTAGCCCACAAGGCCTGTCCTTCACACTGCCCTGGTTGTAAAGACCTTCTCATCACATGAGCCTGCCATGCATCTTGTGAGAGGTGAGGGCCACCAGAGGGACTGCCACACACTTTCACTAACAGCCCCAAACTGCCCTGGTCTCAGGCCTCCACATGAACCCCCCCACCATGAACAGCATTCTGACATGCATCCTGGTACTCCAAAGGTGTGTTGTCCATGCATGCATGCTTTTCCTTGAGGGTGACTCTCCAGATGTGTGTGTTTTTAAGTGAAAGGACAGTAGGTGTTTGGGTCTCTGTAAATTGTCCTGCCAAACTTCCTGTGGGAAAAGCTGTGCTTGGTGATCCCAGTTTGCCCCCTGGACTCTAATGAGGATGCCTTCACTCAAGGGAAGGACAGGGGTTGAGGATGGACAGTTGCTTTTGCTCTGTGGCCATTTGCAGAGTTGTTCCAGGACTCCCAATTTGTCTTTGGATGAGGGAGGGGCTCTGTGTGGAATCCATGGGTCTGTGGGATTGACTGCGCTGCCCAGGGCTTCCTGGGAGATGGACATCAGCCTCCCAGTGTTGGGCTGGTGGGGTAGAGGGTGGGTGGCTGGGAGCATTCTGGTCTGGGTGTTGATCTTTGCTCTCTGTGGCCCCTGAATTTTGGATCTTCCAAACTGGAGATGTGGCTTCCTAGCCTGGTGGGAGGACTGCTGTGTCCCGGGGCTTAGGGTCCCACATGGGGCTGCAATCCCAGATACTGGCCCTGAGGTATGTGAGTGGGCATAGCGGATGGAAACAATAGTGACAGCCTCTCTCTCTCCCGCAGGATGGCCGAGCCTCGATTTAACAACCCCTACTTCTGGCCCCCTCCTCCCACCATGCCCAGCCAGGTAAGATCAGTGTTGCCCGTCTGTCTGCCCTCCCCCACTGCAGCTGCTTTGTTTTGCTCTGTGTGTGTGTGTGTGTGTCTGTGTCTGTGTGTTTGTGGATATGATGGAACGGCAGCCCAGGGAAGCCCCCTCAGCCCATCACCTCTCCCTCCGGCAGCTGGACAACTTGGTTCTGATTAACAAGATCAAGGAACAGCTGATGGCGGAGAAGATCCGGCCACCTCACCTGCCGCCTACTTCGGCCTCGTCTCAGCAGCCTCTGCTAGTGCCACCTGCGCCTGCCGAAAGCAGCCAGGCTGTCATGTCGCTGCCCAAGCTGCAGCAGGTTCCCGGGCTGCACCCGCAGGCAGTGCCGCAGCCGGACGTGGCACTGCATGCGCGGCCGGCCACCAGCACGGTTACAGGTGAGTGGCCCTGGCTGGAGAAGAGAGTAGGCGGGGCCATGGGATGGGCGGGGACGGGGCGGGACCTGGGGGGCGGGCAGAGTCAGGGGTGGGCGAGACTGGGCCGGTGGAGGAGCGGGTGGGGCCTGTGGTGGGTGGAGGTTGGGTGAGCGGAGCAAGAGTAGGGCCTGGGGAAATGGGCGGGCCTGCCAAGGATTGGACCGAGAATGTGGGGCATGGAGGTGGGCTGTAGAGGCAGGACTTGGGGTGCAGGCCTGAGCCTAGGACCTGGGTAGATGAGAACAGGGGTGCAGGGCAGGTAGTAAGAATGGGGTTAAGCTTGGGTCTCAGAGCTAGTGTGACTAGCCACAGGACTTCCTCTCTCTGTGCTCGTAAGACTCTCTCCAGTGGGCCAGTCAGGGCTGGTCTCCGTCCACTGGAAACCCAAATCAATATTAAGAACTTTGGAAATCCACAGAAGAAATTTGACCAGATTTGGTGTAAGAGAGGCATCCTTGGAAGAGCAAAATACAAGGAAATTTTGCCAGCCAGCAAGGTCAGCGAGCAGGAAGGGAAAACAGCACGTGCAAAGGGAGAGTATGTATAGGAAGCAGAGGAAGGCCGGGTTTGGGGAGGACAAAGGATGAGGATAATGGTAATGTCAGCTAGGTCCAGTTAGCACCTGTGCTTACCAATATTTTTTACTACCAGCAGCCTTGTGGGTGTCGTTAGTTTTAGCTTGAACAATGGACCTTTTTTTCTTTTTGACTTTAAAACTGCAGCTTCATATGCTTCACCCTAATGTCCCTAGATGGAGAAACTGAGGCAGAAAACAGTAAAGCCATGTGAAACCAAGCTTTCAGAGGTGTTAGGAAGCAGAGGCAGGCAGTGCGTTTCCAGAGCTCATGTCTTAACCCTTTTCTAGACAGTTCTGCCAAGGCTGAGAGGAAGCAAGCGCCAGATTATCAAGACCTTTGGGGGCCACTTTTAGTAGTTTGGACTTCCCTGGGCTCTGGGGGAGTCACGGAAGGATGTTCAGTAGGGGAGGGAAATGTCAGGTATGGGTTTAGAAAGCTAAGTCTGGCTTCGAGGTAGAAGCCGTGTATTGGGGGACAAGGATGGAAGCAGGGGGATCTTGGGGAGAGGATGGTGAAGTGGGCCAGGAAGAGGCAGTGAGAATGGAGAAAAGTGGACAGATCAAGGTACACTGAGAAGAGTGAACAGAGTGGGTAATGGAGAGGTTGTAGGTGACAAGAGACTCCCAGGGCACAGCCATGCAGACAGGAAGAATAGGTGCATGGGAAGAGGGGGGTTCTGTCTTGGACAGGTTGGGGTGTCCTGGGGAGGTGTCAAGGGGCTGGAGTGTCTGAGATCCCTCTTAGACATGGCTTTCTCAGGAAGCCACTGGGCCCCCTACCACATCCTGCCACAGCCAAGATACCTGTCAACTTTCCTGTTTTTCCTTTTCTTTGAGATGCCCAAGAATTGTGGGGCCTGGTGATCTTCCCCCACCCCAGCTACACTCTACACATCTCCTATTAGGATTTTATTAAATTTATTCTTTCATTATAAAAGTAATATTAAAAAAGCAATATAAGCATATTAAGGGGAATTTGGAAAAAAGAGAAGCTACAAAAAAAGATAATTCATAATCCTCAACGTCTACCCCAGCAGCTTAAGGAGTCTTTTGGTCCATTTCCTTTCTTTTCCATATATTTTGTTGTTTTAAAAATGCGTGTGTGTTTTTCTGAGCTTGTGGTAGGGAGGACTGTGTCCATGATTAACTTGCTTTTCCTCCTTGCCGCTCTGTCATAAACACATTTATTGCATTTTTATTGTAAAGGTAATAGTGTAGCCATTATAGGAAATTTTGAAATGGCAGACAAGCTGAAAGGAAAAAAATAGCCTTAGTTCTTTAATTGTTAGAATTGTTATATGTTTTCTCTATAATTTATTTTATTTTATCCTTTAATCACAGATATAAAAAATGGATGAATTCACCAGGTAAAAGATTCAAATAATATAGAAGCAGATAAACAAAGCATGAAAATCTCCTGTATCTGAAAATTTTTCTCCCGCTAGAGAGAACCACAATTAATAGTTCAGTGTGTCTTTTCTCTGATCTGTCCCTGTGCCTTGGCACACATATATTGTTCGTGTGTTTGTACATAGTTTGTGCGTTTTTAAAATAGATGGGTTGTAATGTCTGTGATTTGCTTTTTTCACGTGACAGCACGTTTTGGCATTTGCTTTCTGTCACTGCATTCCAGCTCTCTTGTTTGGGTGGCTGCGTGGCCCTTCATCAGAGGAGGTCCCACAGCCCCTGGTGAGGACAGACAGATTATATCCAGTGTTGTCTGACCACAAAGTTGTATAGAAGGCCTTGTGCACAGTGCTGTGTGCTCATGTGCGACTGTTTCTTTATGGTAGGTCTCTAGAAGTAAATTGTTCACTTGGTCAAAAGTTATGTATGTTTAAAGTTTGATGGCTATTGCCAGATTGCCCTCTATGAAGGCTGCACAAATGTACATTTCCACCATGAATGTGAGACACAAAACATACTCATGCTGACTCTGGATATTGGCTTTTTTCAGTGGACAGGTTTTCGGTTTCTCTGTCTCTTTTTTCTTTAATGGGAGACTCATGATAGATGCTTTTTTAAAAAAATCTTTTTATCTAGTGAGATAGATACTACCCACGGTTTTAGTCCCTTCATTTTTAAAAGCATAACTAATTGTCAAAGTTTTTAAAAGTTCACTATCAAACAGAAAGCCAAAACAATCAAACACTTTTTTAAATTTCTACCTTCCATAATCACACTTTGGCACATTTAAAATTTTTTCTCTATGCAAACATTTGCAGGGTTTTTAAACAAAGTTAATGGGAAGTTCAGTAGAGATCACTGTTTACTCAGCCCTTCCCTGATGTGTATTTCAGTTGCCTTTAAATTTGTTATAAATAACAATGTCAAACATCTTTGTGCCTAAAGACTTTTCTGTGGTTGGAATTATTTCCAAGTGTCTCTCTTATCTCATTCAACGTAGTCATAAGTTATCTGGTGCATTTTACACATACACACACTTTCATTTAGTTATGCCTGGGAAATAATTTATGAATTGGAAGGGAAACTTAGAGATGCTGGGGTCACGTTGCGGGGTAGCCTGGGCTGAGCTGGCCTCTGCACCTCCCATCACCCCTGCCCCAACCTGGTATCTTCACAGGTCTGGGGCTCTCCTCCCGGACCCCGGCTGTGAGCACGTCTGAGTCAAGTGCAAGCACAGGCACCGGCACAGGCACGGGCACCAGCACCCCGTCCACACCCACCACCACCAGCCAGAGCCGCCTCATCGCCTCGTCCCCCACCCTCATCTCAGGGATCACCAGCCCCCCCCTCCTGGACTCCATCAAGACAATCCAGGGCCACGGCCTGCTTGGCCCCCCCAAGTCTGAACGTGGCCGCAAAAAGATCAAGGCAGAGAACCCAGGGGGTCCCCCTGTCCTTGTTGTCCCCTACCCCATCTTGGCCTCAGGCGAGACTGCCAAGGAGGGCAAGACGTACAGGTGGGGGTCTTGGGACAGGCTTGGGGGCATTGGGCAGGAACTGGTACTAAGCATTGAAAAGAGGGGCCCTGGGGGCTAAGGATAGAAGCTGAAGTCCAGAGGGGTAGGGTCTGCTTATGAGCAAATCTCAGGCCTTATGAGAGGCCCGGGGTGGGAGTGGGGAGATAGAGCCTTCAGAGGTCATTTGGGAGTCCCTATCCTCCCCCACTTTAAGCAGCGCCCCGCCACGGTAGAATCACCTGAAGAACTTTCAAGATGTGTCAATGCCAGGACTATACTTCAGAAAGTTTGAATTAATTTTTGGGGGATGGAGACCTGGGGGAACCAGGCATTGATTTTGTTTGTTGTTTTTGTTTTGTTTTGTTTTTGGCATTGGTATTTCTTGAAAGCTCCCAGAGGATTCTGACTGCAGTCAGGTTGTGAAATACTTAGCATGTTAAAGCCCCCTCTCCCCACCGTGGGCGTGGCCCTGTGCCAGCCCTCCTTGGGATCCTGGGCCTTCTTCTGTGAATGTAGACCTTTTCCCCAGGCTGCTGCAGATGTTCCCCAGATGTAGGAACATCCAACCCCAACTTGGAGGGTACCCGGGCTGAGAGTCTGCTTTCTTTCCCAGTGGACCTGTGTCCCCTGGACTCCTGATGGGTAGGCTTTGTTCCAGATGCAAGATCTCTCTGATGTAGGTCTCCCCAGAGGTGTAGAGCAGGGGCTGGGCAAGTCTTCCCAGGTGTGAACCTGCCTCTTGCCTGCAGGTGTAAGGTGTGCCCGCTGACCTTTTTCACCAAGTCTGAGATGCAGATCCACTCCAAGTCGCACACAGAGGCCAAGCCCCACAAGTGCCCGCACTGCTCCAAGTCCTTTGCCAACGCCTCCTACCTGGCCCAGCACCTGCGCATCCACCTGGGTGTCAAGCCCTACCACTGCTCCTACTGTGATAAGTCCTTCCGACAGCTCTCCCACCTCCAGCAGCACACCAGGTATGTGGCCTGCCTGATGTTGCTCTACTGCAGCCTGTAGAGCTCAGCACTTGGTGCGTGGAGCTGGTGCAAGGAGAAGCCGAGGCCTTCTCTACATGCCTGTTGCCCATGGGGTCCAGGCCAAATTCCTTTGGTTGATTTTAGAGGCCTTGTATGATGTGGCCCTTGTTGACCTCATGATACTCAGCTCTCACTACCGCACCACCTTTTCATCTCCAAGTCTTTGCATGTGCTGTGTCCTTTTCCTGAGACACCCTGTTTCTCTGCCCAACTCCTCTCTATCTCTTAGTCCAGCTTCCTCCCAGAAGCTCTCCTGTGCCCTGACTGAGGTAAGGGGCCTGGCCCCTGTTCTCACAGGCCCTGTGCATCTGCATTACAGCAGCTGAGGGCTGTCCCCAACTGGCCTGTGTATTTGCCTGCTTTCCCAGGTTTATTGGAGCTCTCGAAGGCAAGGACTGGGTGTCCTCTATTTCTGTATCCCTACTGTGTGGCATATACAAGCATTTTGGCATTTGTTTGTGGAATAAATAGAACTAGCCTGTAGAGGGCATGTGATTCATCTGTTTAACAATTATTTCCAGATCTCCTGTACTATGCCAGATACCATTTTAGGTCCTGTGGATATAGCCAGGAGCAAAATAGACAAAATCCCCACCTACTGGGGTTTACAGTCTAGCCGAGGCTGTGAAAGGAAAACTCAAAGATGCACATGCTTTAAAGGAAGAAAAGTTCTCGCAGAGGAGTAGACATCAGAGAGATTGGCTCATCCAAAAAAAAGTACTAGAGGTATTTAACAAAGCAAACAGAAGGTTTCCAGAATCGTACTTCATCTGTCAGAGGGGAAGAAAGTATAGTTTGCTCGCATGCTGATTTTCATTGCTGAAGTGTGGTCGCCAGAGTCAGCATGGTCAGTGTCAGGGAGAAAAATGCGCTGCTGTGGAGTTTGTAACTTACTGACAAAGCTCAAAGGTTTTTCTCTTTGGAGGGACTTTAGTGCTGTGTAGAGGGAATGCATTTGTTATTGTCATTGCCTGTATTGTCCTTGCGGTCTTTATCCCAGGATGTGAAATGCTTTACCTTGTCTGTATCTCTGACTTTGGGGCATGTTTGGTAGCAAGAGAAATGGCTGCAGAGCAAGTTGGTAGTCTCTTTTCTCATTGCCAGGTTTCCCACGGTGTGGACCTGACCACCGAAGTTTGTTTCAGCAATTTTCTGATTTTTGTCATTCCTTTGGCAATTTTCTGATTTTTCTCATTCCTTTGGCTTTTAAAAATGTAGCCAGTTTTATGTACACAGATGTATGTGATAAGGTGTTGATTAATAAGCAGAGTCCTCTTGGACACATGGTTCTTAGAGCATGTGGTACAAAGGCTACAGAGTCTAACTTCTGTCAGGAGACTTGGTCAGAATTTTAATCATTTATGTGTTGTGGGGAGCATAGAAAAGCTTTTTTCTTAGATTATCAGAGACCAGGAACCAGAACCATCCACTTCACCTCTGACAGATTGTGTCACTGTAGGGGTACCCTCCTTTTGGAGAATCTTCAATTTATCAGTGTTCCTGGAATAGCAGGAATTGATTTTTTAAACAAAATCTCTGTCAAGACAGCAGCTCCACAAGCCAAGGAGCAGGTGCAGCATTTGCCAGAGGCCTGGGGAGGCCTCATTCTCACATAAGAAGTACCAGCCTATCAGGCTTATCTTGCCTAATTAAATGAGACTTGCCTTTAAATGTGATATTTCTGGCATGGTCATGGTTACAAATTTGATTTACTGAATTATATCGTGTTTGGAAGGAGGGCAGATTCTTATTGAATCTGTACACAGAACTAATGATTATGAAAAGAAAAGAGATCACATTAAAAGGACTTTAATGTTTATAAACAGTTATTCTTAGTAGTTTTATAGGCTACTTGTTTTCAATAGAATTATTATTTGAAAACTTGATGAATTTATTAGTTTATGTTAATTTTTAAATTTGTTTTGAGACAGGGTCTCCTTATGTAGTTCAAGCTGACCTTGAATTCACTATGTAGCCCACACTGGCCTTGAACTTGTGGTGATCTATGATTCTCCTGCCAGGATTACAATTCTTCCATGAATTGTGAGGTGTTAGTTGGAACAAGGGATAGTTTAATGGATATTTTATTTTACTTTGTTAAATAAAACATCTTCGGTTGAGGATCAGAGATAGACCAAAGGGGGGAAAAGTTTTCTCATATGGCCTTTAGCAAATGGAACATTAATCACAGTGAAATCAGTTTCACCCAATCCTGGGTTAGTTGGCTCACTTTGCTAAGTTATTTGCTTCTGAATCAAAGATTCTAGCATCCTTCATGCCTGTGGGTATCTGGTTATAGTGGTGATGTCAGCTTAGATGCCTGAACCCATCTTCTCTTCTATCAAGTACAAAGATCAGGGTGTAAGTGCCCGACCCTTCCTGAGGCTACATTCTCTTGATGTTCCTTGTAGAAGACAGTAGCTTAAAGCAGAGGCCTTAAGGCAAATGTGAGAGAGGAAATGAGACTTGTAGGCTAAATGATTCTGGTCAACTGATTACCATAATCAGCAATAACAGAAAGGTGGAGAATGGAGTATAATGCATAATCAATTTCTCAGATTAACAACATATTGTACGCAGCAAATGCATTGCCCTTGTATTCAAGGTCTTTTAATTTATCTCATAAAACAATGAATTACTAATTAGTTGATATTTTAAATCTAGAGGCCTTTTTTTTGTTTGCACTAGAGATTGGACTCAGGTCCTCATGAACACTATACATGAATACATGTGTTCTACCACTGTTCCACACTCTGAACCCAAGATAATACTCTCAGTGTTTTCATTGATGTTTGCTGTGCCAGGCTGCATATTAGTTTTCCATCTTCAAAAGTATACTAAATATAGATATTTATATGATATATGTGTTATTTATTTATAATGTATGAATCGCCTTTCTTATACTGCTAAGTTTATAGGGTAGCTGTCAGTTTTGTGTTCAGCTAGTTTAAAAATACAGAGATGCAAAATAGGGCTTGTTCTGAGCTTCCCTCTTTTTCTAATGCAAGGGATAAAATTTGTGGCATTGCTCAGTGGCCACATGGACAGTCCAGGAGCATTTGCATGTGAAAGACACCTTGACAGTTTTATTATTCTGAGCTGGGGGCCTGGATTTGAGAAAGATGACAGCACGCAGTTGGAAAAATAAGCAAGAGAGGGGCATTAGTCTGGTTGAAAGTGGATACAATAGCAAGTAATGGTAATGATTAAAAATTCTGGCTTTTTTTCCCCCCAGAAATAAACCGTTTAAAAATGTCATTTAAGAACACACCTCCATCCCCCCATAATTAACAGGCCCTTTAAGAAGAATGTTCTCAGACTCAGGGCTTGCTCTGCATTCCTGCAGGCATAACTTCTCTCTCTCTCTCCCTTTTCTTTTGTGTGATTTAAGTTCATAATGGCAGGGTACCAAAAAAAAAAAACACCCCAAAACCAATATAAAAGGATTCTATCAGCATTTGGAGGGCCATTTGTAAGTCCCTAGGCATTGGTACATATAATTAAGCCAATGTGTTCAAACCCACTGGCAAAGAGATGGATGTCCCAAATCCCCAGAGTCCTAGAATTCACTGAACATTTAAAGCTAAAGAAACAACCATACTCTAAATTCAGGATCTTCTGTTATTTAACAGAGAATCTTTTCTGTTTTTCTGTCCTTTGGCAGAGAACTAGACAATCAGATCATATAATTAATCAAATCCATCTTCTCAGTGTTACTGCTACTAAGGAAGGAGTGAAAGAAGGTCATGTCCAAAGCAGAGCCAGCTGTGGCCGAGTGATAGAGGCAGAGTTAGAAAGAGGACATGCAGGGTCCACCCTAGGAGTGGAGAATGATGTGACTGTGCCACTGTCGGGGTGACCTAAGTTTCATGGCACAGGAGCATTTTTTGAGAGGACCTGCACTGAGAGGAAGGCATAACATGTAACGAAAAGTAGGTGACTGGTGAAGCCCAGACTTCTGAAGGATCAGCCCACTAAATAACAAACACCACATGTATTTATGGAGAAAATAAACAGAATATTTCTGTGATAGCCTGTTCATGGTGGAGAAACAGCAGTGGTCTCATGCAGTTAGCATATGTGTCAAGGTCATCACGTGTCTGCAGACGTCATGGGTAAAACTGTTTCAGGGCAGAGTTAGTAAATTACAGGAAAAAGGGAAAAGTTTTACCTATTTGTGGAACTTAGTGCCAGACAGAGTGATGCTGCATTTGTCTGTCGGTTTAACTTGAGGTGGAAAGTGCCTTTCGTGTTTCTCTTCTCCTGGTTGTGTGATGTCAGCTACATGTGTAGCGATAACCGTAGCAGGGCAGGGTGCCATTGTGTTTTTGTTTTCTGACAATGATAATGGTGACAGTAGTGTCACCAGGTGTTCCTTACAAAAAGCTCCCTTGTGCCTCACCCTGTATGAGGTGTTTAATATGCAAGGGGTCCATAAAGTCCGTGTACCCTGTGAACTTTTGTTTTTTCATAAGAAAATGAATTTTGAAAAGTGCCATGGAGAGTGAGTCATCTAAAGGAATGTTAGCTTTCACTGTATCTATTGGTGTTTTAGTAGAAAAGCACAAAATGGCTAAAGCCATTGGTAGTCAGTACCTGAGAAATGAAAGTCAACTTGGAACATCATTATCATCATCATCATGGCCACCATCATCATCATCATCATCATCATCATAGTAACAACCCCTATTATATCTAGTGAGTCCTTAATTTTATTTAAACATCAAATAAATTTCCTCTTTATAGTTTTACAAAATCATTTACCTTAAATAGAAACTAGTATGTTACAAACTAACACTGCAGCTGGGCATGGTGGCAACAGGCCTGTAATCCCAGCACTCCAGAGGCTGAGGCAGGAGGATCACTGCAAGTTTGAGACCAGCCTGGGCTACAAAGTGAGTTCAAGGCCAGCCTGAACTGCATAGTGAGACCCTACCTCAATAAGACAAAAAAATCTAACACTGCAAAAATATTTTATGAACTCTCTGTGAAGTCATCTGATCCTTATAGTTCTTACAATATTTATTATTATTGTCATCCCATTTTAGAGGGGAGAAAACTGGAGCTCAGGGAGGCAAAACTGCTGCCAAAGGTCACTCAGCTAAGGTGGCACAGTGCCATTGTGCCAAGGAGTGACTGGTGTTGCAAGAAGTTGGGAGGGGCAGGGACATGTCGTGGGGCTGGAGGAGCCATGGGTCTTCAGGGGCCCTGGGTGGGGCTGGGCAGTGGGGCTGGAGCTACACTTGGTGGTGGGGGCACCAGATTCAGGAAGGTCTTCCTGGGACCAGTCTGGGGGCCCCCTAATGGGAAGAGGCCCTGGAATAAGGCTTCTGCCTTGAGAAGGGAGGGCTTGTGCTGATGGGGAATTCAGGGACTTTGGAGAAGAGCCTTGTGGCCAGTGGAGCAGGCAGCCTGTCCTTCATGTTTCTAGAGGCCACTCCGTGAAACCCGTGCCATGTGCAGGGACAGCTCCTGGGTCAGAGGCAGGCCCTGGCCTGGTGAGATCCCCACTGTGACCTGGGAGGCTGGCAGAGGTGGTGAGCAGCAAGGGTGAGGCACAGGTTGGGAGAATCATCTGGGTCGAGCTTAAAGGCTCTGTGGCCCTCCTGAGTCAGAGGAGAAGGCGTGCTGGGCAGGTGGAGGGCACGAGCAAGGGCGCACCGTGTGCTGCACGTGTGTCAGGCAATACTTGTGAGTTGCCTGACTGGCAGGACCTTTTAGAAACTGAAGTCAGAATGGGAAGGGCCTTGAAAGCTGGGGCAAGGCCTTGGGACCCTGTGTTGGAAAACAGGGAGATGATGGAGGTTGCCAAGCAGGGCCACAGCCAGGCCAGACCCCTTTGGCTGCTGCTGTTACTGAGGTCAGGCAACAGATACTGAGGTAAGAGGAGGAGGCCATGCAGATGGTCCACTTAGATGGCAGGAGGCCAGAGGAGCAGTTTGCTATTAAGAGGGCTTGGCTGGGTCCCACATGAAGGACCTGAAGTCCATGGAGAACAGTCATTCAGTCAACAAATACTTCTGCTGAAGCATACCTTAGGAAAAGAGTTTGATTACATGGAACATATTTCTGTCATCAGTAACTTTAGAGAGGAGAAACTCCCTTGCTTTCATGCAGTCTAGCAGTTTATTGAGCTGTCTCTGTTAGGCCTAGGCTACGTACTTAGGTGGTGGAGCTGAGGGAGACTGATGGAGTTCTTGCTCTCAGGGTGGCAGTCAAGAAAACACTGACCAGACATGACAAGTTACCTGTTCCCGACTCCTGGGAGCTGGTGTTGTTGTGCTCCAGGGTGGGCTGCAGGGGGTCGACCTCATCTGGGAGGTCAGAGAAGGGACTTGGAGCCTGAGCAAAGGAATGTGGGCTTAATGGATGAGAGGTGGAGGAACAGTGTGCTGGTGGAGGGAGCAGCATGGATAAAGGGCAGGAGGAGGAGGAGAGCCCAGGATGCCAGCCTTACTGGTGGGATGCAGGAGGTGGGGATGGCAAAGAGGGACTTGAGCATGGCAGGAGGAGAGGACTCTGCTGGAGGCTGTCATGAGGTTTGGAACAAAGCAGTACAAGTCCTGGGGAGCCTTAGGCCTCTCTGCCACCTGTTCCTAGCCAAATATCATAGCTTTAGAGAACGAATGGGGGCTGAAAGGGAGGGGGTACTGGCACCAGATGGAGCTGGAACCTTCCTGTCCTTCCATGGCACATTGCTGAGCAGTAGTCTGGGGTGATGTCCCCAAATACGTGCCCCCATGTGGGGGAAGTACAGGTAGACAGTGGCTCACTGGCCTGGACCAGTTCCACGTGGCACATCTGGGTGCTGTTGGTGGGGCTGCCCCTGCCCTCAGGAGTCTCCATCTCATAGAGGAGACATGTACAGGTGGCCCTGAGGATGTGAAGGTCTGCACTGTGACTTGATCACAGCAGGTTGGGGTCCCAGAGTTGGGGTGGCGAGCAACTTGCTTAGGGAGACTCCTCAGAGCTCAGCTCTGTGGTGGCCGGGAAGGAGGTACTGTCGCGTGGAAGGAAAGAGGTGTGGCAGGGTGAGGGGTGAGGCGGAGAATCCTCAGATGCAGTTGCTGGGTAAGCAGTCTGACCAGAACGTGGGCACTTAAGAGCTAGATGGTGCAGCTGGACCATTGGATGAAGGGCTTGAGTGACACAGAAATTTGGATACTTTGGAGCCATGTGTGACCCCGAGGCCGGGCTGCAGAGGCCTTAGTTTCTTTGCTGAGTTGAGAGATGGGCACAGAAGGTCCTGGCTGCCAACCTGTGAGGCAGGACATTGTAGGGAAGGTGAGGGCACCACTTGGCCCCATCTGGGTTCACCCTTCACTTAACACTCCTCAGTGGGCAAGGAAAATAAGGTTGTGGCCCTTGCTTGCCTGCCTGCCACAGAGTATTCTCCAGGCTGGTGAGTCATCACCCCGAGCTGCCCAGGGCTGGGGGTGGCATGCAGGGAAGGCCTCCATCAGCACGTGCAGACCCTGCAGCACCTCTCACTGATGTCACTGCTTCATTCATGCTCCATCCTCACCTAGGCCTTGGACAAGCATGAACTGTCATCAGCTTTTGAGTCGCTGATCCAATGCCACCTTCTCAGTGGGGTCCTCCCCCTCCACCCTGTTTAAAACTACCCTTCTCCTCCATGGCACTTACAAGGTCCCTTACCCATTCCACTTCTTCCCACAATACTCAGTACCTTCTCACTTTGTCTTATTGGTCATATCTACCAGGCAGTAATTTTTGTCTGTTTGGTTCATGATATAGTCCGAGTCCTAACATGGTGCTGGCACATAGTGAGTGAACCAGAAACAAGACTGGCAAATGTCTAAGTCGTGTCTGTGCCAACCTTGGGCTAAGCCCCTTACACACATTACCTGATGTCGTCTTCACAAGGCCTAGTGAGGTGGGGGACTGTTTCTGTACCCATTTATGCAGATAAGGAAACCAGTGTTTAGGGATTTGCCCGCCCAGCTATTAGAGAGTAGATCTAGGATGAAAACCCAGGAATGCGGGGACAGAAAGAGCTCCCAGCAAGGGCTCAGAGATGCTGAGTTTAAGGGCCACATTTCTGCATTCTCTGTCACTAGGGTGATTGTCACCATCCTGGATGTGTGCCTGACATGGAGAGAAGACAAGAAATAGGAGCTGGGGACTAATTCAAGGGAGACATCTTGTTAGGGAAGGGGGTGGGGTGGGCAGGAACAGTCCCAACAATGCTCTGGGTCTGTTCTTTTCAGTGGGAGCTCTGTACGTACACCTTTTAGAAGAGGCTCAGAGAGGCATTCCTGGCAAGCGCCACGGGATTAACTGGGGGCTGCACTGGTCTCTCAGTGGTGCTGTAGGGAGCAGGGACCTTGGGGAGGCTTCAGTCAGACTGGCAGTGAAGACTTGAGAAGGAAGGAAAGATGGTGACCTTTGAAGTCCTCTTGCTTGGGCTCAGTTTCAGCTATTGGAGAGAGGGTGTGGGTGGGGACTGCCAGAGCAGTTTAGGGGCAGAGGTATGGCCCAATGAGCCAAGAGCTTGGAGTCTGGAGCTGGTCTAGGGGTCCATGTGAGGGACCCCCGACCTCACTGGGCTGCCCATTGCAGAATCCACACAGGTGACAGACCCTATAAGTGCCCACATCCTGGCTGCGAAAAGGCTTTCACTCAGCTCTCCAACCTCCAGGTAAGTGCCTGCCAACTCCTGCCCTCCACGGAACAAAAGAAGGGGGTGGGGTTAAGGGAAGGACTCCCCACCTTGTGATCCCCTGCTGTGCTCCCTGCAGTCTCACCAGCGCCAGCACAACAAGGACAAGCCCTACAAGTGTCCCAACTGCTACCGGGCCTACTCAGACTCTGCATCCCTGCAGATCCACCTCTCAGCCCACGCCATCAAGCACGCCAAGGCCTACTGCTGCAGCATGTGCGGGCGGGCCTACACCTCGGTGAGTGCCTCCAGGGCCCAGCCGCTGCCCCATTTTCTTCCTTATCCTCTTCTAGCATCATACTGACTCCCCACTTGCCTGACAGAGAAACTGTAGCCCAAAGGGCAAGTGATTCCCAAGAGCAAGCAAGGGGAATGGCACGCCAGGGCTTCTGTGTTGTCCTTCCATGTTTGCTGCTTAGCTGAGCTCCCAGCCTTCTGTGTGCCTTTAGCTAGGGTTCCTGAGACCCTTGGCCTCTCAAGGCAGGGTGGGTAGTAGGGTCGTAGAACCTGCTTTGCTCAGCCTGGGAGACCCAACTGTCTTCTGCTGTGGGAAAGCTGCAATCCCCATTATGACCACAAGTTGGCACAGTGACTTGGCCCAGAGCCTCACTCATCACAGCAGCAGTCCTTCCCGTTTAGGGAAGAAACTAAGGCTTGCAGGGGTAAAATGACTTATCCAAGGCCGGTCCCACTGCTAGGAAGTGGCAGAACTAATCTAAAGCCCAGGCTCATTGCTACACTGTCACTGGGAGCACCAGCCAGAGGCAGGGCATTGTGCCTGGTTGGGCACGCAGGACTGAGGTTAAGCCTGCGCACGTCTCACAGCCAGCTGCTGAAGGCGGCTGGCCTGGCCCTGGAGAGTTGTAGGTGGGCACTGCTGAGTGCTAAGCTGGTGCCAGTCAGCTCCTCAGTCAGCAATCTGCAGGGTCAGTCTTGGCAAGGCAGCCAGAACTCACCCTGAGGGCTACAAAGTGTCTTTAGAACTGATGTGTAGGGCTGGGGATTTAGCTCAGCAGTATAAGTTCCTGCCTTGCAAGCATAAGGTCATGAGTTCCATCCCCGGTACCAATAAAAAAAAAAAAAAGAAAAAGAAAGAACTGATGTGTAAACCCCAATCCCTTGTCAACCCCTAGGGCTGCGGCTGCCAACCACCAGCTGGCCCAGTTCCAGTGGCTGCTTGTGGGAACTGCAGCCTCCCTGCCTGCTTTACAGTTCTTTATATGTTCTGCATCTCACCTCTGCCCACAGGAGACCTACCTGATGAAGCACATGTCCAAACACACGGTAGTGGAGCACTTGGTGAGCCATCACTCACCCCAGAGGACGGAGTCCCCCGGCATCCCGGTGCGAATCTCTCTCATCTGAGCCCACTTGGGGCGCTGCCCCACCCAGCCCATTGGCAGACCCGACCCAGGCAGCACCAGGCCCCAACTCCCATTGGGGTCCCTCCAGGAACCGCTGAGCTCTCTCACAACCTTTCCAGCCTGCTGGGAAGCTTGGTCTGCTGAAACCCTGCCTGGTTTAGCTCCTGGGGCTAACGGCGAGATTCTGGACTATTTTGGTGGCATCCAAAGACGATCTCAGAGCACTTTGAACCTGTCTGTTGGGTTTTCTTTTTGTTTCCCACCCTTCACTTGCTTCACTGTTTTTTGTTTTTTAAATTTGTTTTGGAAATAACAAAAAAAAAAAAAAAAAGATATTTATTGGCCAGGATGGTGGTGCTGCTAAGACCGAGAAATTAAAAGAACCGGACAGATGGATGCAGAGAACCAGAGGGCAGCGTGGGATCTTCTCCGGCCATGGCCTTGGGTCTTGAGAGAAAACTCAGGTCTGGGGTTCTGGACAGCAAAGGGGACCCCTGGGAGGGAGGGAAGAGGAGGCAGCTGAAGTGAGCCCTTCAGCCCTGGGTGCCCGGCTCGTACTGTCCAAGCTGTGTTCTGGGCTTTACTGAGCAGAGGATGAGGCAGCTCTCAGGGCTGTCCAAGATTCCGGAGGTGGCAGCAAGAGGGGCCAGGAGATCTGCAGGACCAAAATGGTGCAGTGACAGGCTGGGCAGTGGGCCCAGGAAAATGGGAGCGGGGAGGACTGGGTAAGACCTGGCCTCCCCACTAGCCTGACGACCATCTCAGTCTACCTCGGTGCTGGCCAGGAAACCTATCGGCTACCTCTCCACCACCCCAGACTGTGGGCAGGGGATGGGGAGGGAGTGGGCCTGGGATTAGGACCCCCTTCCAGAGTTTCCTCCAGATGGGGGCAGTGCCCAGGGAGGGGTTATTTGTCTTCCCTGCCATGGGAGGGGAATCCCCAGCCCAGGCACCAGGCCCCTCAGCAGGGAAGGGATCCTCCAGGAGGAGGGTCCCGGGAGCAGACCCTGCCCCCAGATGGCCCCCACAGACATCCCCAATCTGAAAGCCATGTGTGTCCGTGTATATAGGAACCATGTACAGAGCCCAGAAAAGCCCCTCCACTTCCCCCCGGGAAAAAAAGAAAACTAGACAGAAACTCATCTATATATTCTGTATCTGGAGTTCCGTTTTGAATATTAACTGTGTTATTTTTATACACTTTTTAAGCCTTAACTCGCCATTGATTTACCAGTTTAACTTTCCTGGGGTTTCTAGTCCCACGGGGTTCTCTGCCCCACCCCCGCCCTTTGTTTGGCTTGTCTGATACTCAGTATTGTAGTTTTTCGTCCGCATGTTACTACCCTGTAAATATGCTGTTATACATACTGTTAACACCCCTTTGCTTTTTTTTTTTCTATGGGACCTCCAGGCCACCATATTTAGAATTAGTTACCTTATTAAAAAAGAGAAAACAGTCTGTTGGCTTCTCAGTCTGCATCTTGGTGGCAGGGAGGTGAGGGCAGGTGCCTGTCTAACACTTCAGGAGAGAAGTTTGCATTCTATTAAAAAGAAAAAAAGGTGGGGAGTAAAGTAAAAATCAAATGTGGGGGAAGAACACTAAAGGGGGCAAGAAACAAACACATGACAACCCCTCTGCTCTTTGTATTTCTCTGTTGTGAAGAATAAACTGTACCTGCACCCGGGTGCAGCAGTGTGTGGTGTGCTGTGTGCGGGAGCAGGGCTGGGCCGCCTTCCCACAGCACCTGTCCCCTCCCCCGCTGGCTTGGGAAGGAAGGCGATGGCTGCTTGCTGTGGGCCAGCCTCACCTCAGCTTCGGAGCCAGGTGCTTTGTGCTGAGGCTCCTGCTGCAGTTACGTGGCAGAGGCAGGCATTTACCAGGTCTGTCCAGTTCTGGTAACGCTGTCTCGCTTCCCCTGCTTTTCAAGGAGCACCCACTAGGGGGCCATCGTGAATGCCTGATTTGTAGAAGCTCTTCCAGTGTTTGGGGCTGGGTGGGGGACAGGTCCAAGAGACCTTATTCACACGCATTTATCTCCTGGGTGGGAGTCACCATTTTGATTGCCTGGAGAATAATGTGGACATTATTTCTTACCTGGGTTTATCAGGGCTATCCCTGTGGGGGCACCTTGGGAGACAGAAGTGACTACTTGGAGTCACCATGGAGTCATCATTGGGAACCCATTCCTCAGAGCCCTCACAGTCCTGTGCCCAGGCTTCTCTGGAAGTGACAAGAAGTCCAATCCAAATGAGAATTTACTAGCTGATGGAAACAGGACTGTGGTTGAGCCAGCTTCAGGGACCCAAGGGGTGTGGGGTAGCCCAGAACCAGCAAGTTTTCAGTAGTGTCATGGGCTTCATTTCTTTCTCTAGATTGATCTCCCACAGCCTGCTCTGCCAGGAAGAGAGGGATTCTAGCAGCCATACTGGTGTCACATGACCCTGTCCCAGTGGCACCTGAATGGTCAGAGATGGACCCCTGACCCAGTGACTCCAGCCAGTGGTGTGCAGTGGCTGTCCCAGCTCATGTAGAGCAGATTGTGTACACTTGCCTGTTTCCCACTGTGCATTCACTAAGTGTTGGTCACTCAACATCAGCCATGAGGGGATTTATTCCATAGCTAGCAGGAAACACTGAAAATCAGGGATTTTTTTTGAAAAGTCAGTTGCTAAACATTTACTAGCACACCACTGGATGAAGCTACCTTTCTCTAGTTGAGTTCTCCACTCCATGAATCAGGGGCAAGGTAGTTAGATGGTGAGCTGGAATGGCTGTGTTGAGTGAGACACATGCAGAATAAGGAGGCGAGAACAAAAGGAAATGGACAGAAGAGACTGAAAGCTAGTAATAACCTCTGTTCCCAATTCCCAATCTTTATCCTCTGGCCATGTTTAATTTCCTTTTCTGGTGTCCATGAAATTATGTTCCTAGCAATATGACTTTGAGGTACTTAAATTCTCTGGGCTGATTTCCTCTTAGATAACATGAGATAAATAACAGTAATTGATTTATGAGGTGGGTGTGAAGACTGTGAATTACCATGTCTAAGATTCAGAACCGCCTGGCACATAGTAAGTACCCTCCAAAATGTACATGTTGTTATTGCTAATTGCTGTTATTTGACTAGTCCTAGTGGATTCATGTTCTTTTTGATCAGTGTCTTAGTTACTTTTCTCATTATTGGGACAAAATCCCAGACACCCACAAGGTAAAGGAGTTTCAGTTCAGTGTGTAGAAGTTTCAGCCTATAGCTGGCTCCAAGGCAGGTTGGCAATGCAGGCAGATATTGCAGGTGAAAAACAGTCCTTGGCTGAACAGGCAGGAGGCAGCAAAGCAGGTGTGAGCCTGCCTTCCCCTTTTATCCCATCCAGGCTTTTGGGTGGTACCACCCACATCTAGGGTGGACTTCTGTTTCCAGTAAATCCACTCAGCCACCCAGGACTATGCTAATTCCAATCAGTGGACTAATTTAGCATGCCCTTAATACCAGTATCACATACTTTGGAATCTAAAGCCTAGATCCAGCAAGTTCCAAAAAAGCTCTACCATGAGTGCATCAGGCTTTGAGGGGACATCTAGGTATAAACCATAGCAACCAGTTTTCCGTAATTCCTTGCACCCCAAGAATTTGCAAGAAAAGAAGCAGGTAGAAGAGGGTAAGATGTGATTTCTGGAGCATTATGGCAAAAAGGATCACAGGTGTCCCAGTTTTACATATGAGGAAACACTGACACAACTAAGGAGCTGGTCCACATCACACACAGGTAGATAAGGGGCAGGTTCACAGTTGGATTTCATTGGCTGGTGGTCAGCTTCCTGTGGCCATAGGTGGAGAATAAACATTTTCCCATCAAAGGAAGGTATGTCCAGCTCATAGCCAGCAAAAAGAGAGCTCTTGGGCACAACTTGTCCATTCAGCTTCTCATCCAGACCCCAGAAGGCCTGGGTTTTGCTCACCTCATTTAAGTAGAACTCATTACCTTTAAAGGAGTGGTTCCACATATAGCACATCACCAATATCTGAACTTGCTTGTTAAAATAAGCAGATAGTAAAAACCATCATGGTTGGGCCAGGTAAATAGCTGGAATGGCCACCATACTTGGGAACAGTGGAGATGTTAAAACTACAAGGCCAGTGAGAACACAATGCAGAGGATTTAAGAAGCTCACAATGAAATCCCACTTTCTCCCAGCCTCACTTTCAGGCAGAATATCAGGGACTTCCTGGAGGCCCGATTACTTCTGGCTTCTACTCAGAGTTTGTGTTTTTCCTGATGGGAAAATGTGTCTGGAGGGCAGGCATGGATGAAGGAATTTACGTTACAGATATAGGTGAGGCAGCCAGACTTTGACCTGTCATCTTGAGGTCATGAAATGTCACTTTTACAGTCATTGACTCTAACAGAAAAGGCAATAAAAATAATGTTGGAACAATTTATTGTGAGATTACTCAAAAGAGGGCACAGTGGCATATGCCTGTGAACCTAGCACTTTGGGAGGTTGAGGCAGGAGGACTGCAAGTTCAAGTCCTGCCTGGTCAAGTCCTGCAAGTTCAAGTCGTACAGTGAGACTATCTCAAAGTAAAAAACAAAAAAGGGCCTGAGGATGTAGCACAGTGGCAGAATGCCTCTGAGTTTGATTCCCAGTACCAATGAAATAAAAAAAAAAATAAAATAACTCAAGATAAATATATACAGTCTCCCTGCTTATGGGCAAGAGAGGTAAAAAGAGTCCACATCAGGGATGCTTCCTGCGTTTCTCCCTCTGGTTCATGCTCCCCCCAGCAGCTGGACTAGTTTTCCATCGCTGATACCAGGATGGTTTGATGACTGTATCCCTCTTTGTATCACAGGCTCCTGGCTTAAAAGAGGTGAAGCTAAAATATCCCATTAGGCGACATCAACCATATTCAGGAAGGTCAGAGGTCAAAGGTCCCTAGACTGCCTGCCCCAGGTCCTGTTGCTGCTGTACTTCTTCCGCCTGTGAAGGTGAGGGACAGGTACGTGGGTCCTTCCATCCAACATTTCTCTGGCCTGCAGCCTGCCGTGCAGCGTCCAGAAGGGCCTCCTTGGAACTGGTCACGCATCTCTCCCTCCTGTAAACCCCGCTCCACACGTCTTTGGTGGTTGCTGGGCTGGCCCCGCGATGGCGCTAGTTGCGCACCTCTGCGTACTCCTTGGGCTCCCAGAACAGGCGCGGATGGCGGATCTCCGCCCGCCTGCCAATATCCAGGCTCCAGCAAAACTCGGGCGACAGCACCTTGGCGGGCTTGTGCAGCCAGAAGAACTTATTGAGGTGGCTCTCGTCGTGCCAGCGCGCCTCGAGGCCGCGCGCGCGGTCCAGCTGCAGGCCTTGCGCGCAGTGAGCCGTCAGCCTGCGCAGCGCCGCCACGCGGCCCCCGAACACGGCCGCGTGGTAGTAGAAGTCGCCCTCACCGAACGCTATCGCGGCGGCCGAGCGCGCATCGCGCTCAAAGGGCAGCAGCCACCGCGGCCTGCGGTAGTGCCAGGCGTGCAGCTGTGCCACTGACTCGGCCAGTACCTCCGGCCCGAAGGGGCCACCGAAATGCTGGTCCACGTCCATGCACAGAACGTACTGCACCTCGCGGCCCAGCCGCCCGCCCAGTGCCTCATGCAGCGTGCGCATGCGCGCCATGGACACATCCTGCCAACGCCTCTCGCGCACCACGAGCTCCACGCGCAGCTGGCGGCCGGGGCCCAACGCCACGCGGGGCACCGCAGCGGGCTGCTCGGTGAACACATAGTAGACCACACGCTGGCCCACCATGAAGTACTGCTCGGCTGTCTCCAGGAAATGTGACAGGTATTTCTCCAGGTACCTGCCGGGTGGGCGCCTCCAAAGTCATCGTGGTTGGCCATCTTTCCCCTTGCCAAACCCCGCCTGCATCGAGTCCTGCCCACACTAATCTGTGAAAGTCCAGAAACCCCAGGCAGACCTAGAACCTTTCAACCATGGTGTGCTTACATGTTTGCCACTCTTGCCCTGAAGGGAGGAGGCACTGTGTGCTAGCCCCTGGACGTGGGCTTTCCTCTGACTGCCCTGGTCCGTGCATTACCAAGACAGTGACTGCTCGGCCTTGAGGGCTGGCAGTGTCCGCCTGTGTCCTTCTCTGAGCCTCCGTGTAAGAGGTTCAGCATGTGAGGAGAGCCAGGCTAGCTCCATGGAGAGGCTGGGTAGAGGGAGAAGTGCCCTGCTGTTCCTCAGCATTTAGTCTACCACTTGAGACCTCGACCTTTGGGAGCCAGGGAGGTCTTTCTGATGAGCCTCGTCTGAATTCCTGACATTCAAAATGGTGAACTAGGGCCGGGGATTTAGCTCAGTGGCTTAAGTGCCTGTCTGGCAAGTGCGAGGTCCTGAGTTCAATCCCCAGTACCAAATAAACAAACAAACAAACAAACAAACAAACTATAAGAATAATCAGTCATTTTGTGTCTGTAATCCCAGCACTCAAGAAACTGAGGCAGGAGGATCATTGTGAGTTCGAGTCCAGCCTGGGCTACAAAGTGAGCCTGAACTGTATAGTGAAACCTTGTCTCAAAAAAGACAAAAACAAACAAGAAAAACAAAAACTAAAAACAAAAAGATCAGTCATTTTTAAATGACTGAGTTTGTAATAATTCTCATAGGTAACCAGAATGCTTGGAATACTGGAAACTGTATTACTAGGCCTTGGGATACTAGGATGTCAAAATGTCTAATATTTTGAACATTTTTCCTGTGGTTCTAAGCCAACATGCATTATTTCATTTAAGGAGCTCTAGTTAGTTGTGCAAGCATATCTAATTGGTAAATGGTAGGTATAGGATTGAACCTGGCTTGTCATTGGAGTCTGGGCCCTACTGTGTGTCTGGTGGAACTGTGGGAAATGGGATGTGGAGATCTTGGAGACCTCAGCATCACAGGAGCTTGGAACTCAGGACTTTAGATCCTGGAATTTCAGTTCCTTGAGCCTGAAGCCTGTAGGGCTGGTTCAGGAACACTCCTTGGCATTCTTAGTGGAAGTGGGGGCACTGAGGTCCTGGGAGGGGCCAAGGTTCAAGTGGCACAGCAGCTCTGCCCACCTATCAAAGGGCCAGCCCTTGGTCTTGTTTGTCCCTTTTTTTCTCAATTACTCTCCTAGCTTTTTCCCCCTTCTAGAGAGGGACAGAGTTGAGGAGCCTTGAGCAGTTATCTGAGGTATATGGTAACAAAATTCCTTTCCTAGCCTTTTAGAACTCTTTTCCTGGGTGGAGAGGAAGCCTTCATTACCTCCCACAGCTGGCTGTCCCAACATTAGAAACACATCCTTTATTGCCCAGGACTATGCCCTCTGTCCCTTAGAGTCATAGGTCTGATTGCCACTCCTAGCTGAGGGACGGCATTGCCTCTAGAAGGTGGCCACCTATCCTGGATCCTCTTCCTGTCCACAGTGGGGCAGTCAGTGCCCCTGCCACTTTTTCTCTGCCCAACTTCTCCACACCTAGAGGCCCACCGATTACCTGGGCCTTTCAATTTCTTACTGACCTCCTCTCTTGCAGTGATTCTGGCTTCCACCCTCCTCAGTAACTTGCTTCTGTGGCCTCTCACTTGTCTTGGTCATTATTCAGTGTCCCACCTTCCATACTTTCTCACTCATACCACTGTGTGAGCCCCTCATTCCTTCAGCACCCTTACTCTGCTCCCACCCATCAGTCCTACCTCACCAAGTCCTCTAACTCTGCCACTTCTCAGAACCTGCCTTCTTTACCCAGCTCAGATGCACACTCTTGCAAACGCTTTCTGCTCTGTAGTCCTTCTCCTTCCACCAGAATTCCTAGGCAGAACCTCACTATACCCTCTCGATGCCTAGGCTGCTGGCCTCCAGTGGGCACCATATTCCCTTTGTTTAGTCATTTACTCTCCCCTCTTTCTTCCTCCTCTCATCTGAGAAACTCCATAATTTCTTCACCACAAACCTAGTGGGCCAGCCCTGGCCTCTAGGCAGAGTCCTACTAGGACACAGTCCTGAGTCCCTGGATGCCTGTGCTGGGTGAGCTCTGTGGCATGGGTATCAAGGGAGGAGGGGAAGGGAGAGGTTGCTCTTGTTGGTTCACCCACAGGAAGTTGGGTGTCTGGGACAAGGGTTGCATTCTCTAGCTGCACTTTGGGGTCCTGTGGAACAGGGGAACAGGCAGTCAAACATCCCTGCACACATGCATACTCTTCCCACTCCCTACCTGGAGAGTGGCACTGCTTGCCCCAGGCCTTACCTGCCTACCGCAAAGACAGTCAGTCCAATGGTGAGGTTCTGCCGTCTAGCCTCTCGCTGGGCTACATCTGGGTTGAAGGTGCCATCCCAAATAATGGGGGCCTTCCAGGAGGTACAGGTCAGGACATTAGGCCGGTTCCTGGGCAGCGCAAGGATGCAGAGAGAGCTCTATTCATCTACCTTTTCAGTGCATGCTCACTGCCAGCTCCCTAGAGCTGGATCTTAGGTATCCACAAATGCATCAAACTTCAGTCCCTGCTGTTAAAAGCCCTTAGCTTGGAATAAAGTTAAAGGACTGGAGACACATGACCCAGTGAGGATCTTGGGGTTGATAGGTGCAGAAGCTGGCTCTGTGGGATGGGAAATGGGGGTGTAGGGACATGGGGCAGAGCTCTGAAGGCTTGTGGGAGGAATGGTAGCTCCTTACCAGAGTCGAAGGACACCTGTGAAATTGTCTCTCAGCAGGACTGTTGTGGCTGAAGGGCAGACACCCATGGGGATTAGGAGATCCAGATTCCTGTGGAGGGGGCCAGCAGTAAGGGGCACACTCAGAAGAGGCAGTCCATATAGACACTAGCCACTCACTCCATCCCTTGAGGAAGTACTTGGGAAGATCCACCTGAGCTCTGACCATGATGCTCCCACCTTAGGTGCTGGGACAAGGAGGCTATACCTGACAGGGAACCAGTACAGGAGCAGGACTAAGAGGCCAAGTACAGTCATCCACCAGAAGATTCTCTTCCTCACCCTGGGGAGAAAGGGCATTGGTAACTCATTATGTATACATACACACTGGAGAAATAATTTACATACTACTAGTGCTTGGTGTTATTTGTTGTTTTAAAGTAAGAATGCATCCCATTCATATGGTACAGAGATTCAAAGGGAGGAAAGAGTATATACAGCAAAAAGTCTTTGCTGTTCCTTCACATGGAGGCAGCCGATGTTACATTTCTTATGTGTCTTCCAGAGACACATATAAATGTGGTAACAAGTATGCCCTTCCTCTTTCTTTGGCTCTTCCACAGATGGCAGCATAATAGATATACCATTCTGCACCTTGCATGTTTTGCAGTGATATCTTTAAGATAACTCCACCTCAGTACTTACACTCTCACCTATTTGCCCAGCTGCCTAGTATGCGATGGATTGGAGGTGGCATGATTTCCCTAACCAGGGCTGTCTGATGAACATTGAGTTTGTCTTTAGACAGCAGTGCCTCAGGGTAAGACCCTGGATGGGTTTGGGGGACAATAGCATTAGTGGGTTGGGGTACTTAGCTTGGGTGGGGGTAAGGGTGACTCTGGTCAGGCCAGAAGAGTCTACAGGGGAGTTTGGGGATTGGGCTTGATAAATGGGAGTGAAGCTACTAAGAGATAAGTTGCTGGATTGGGTATGATCATAAACTGTGTGTTCAAGGTGGCTGAAGTCCAGACTAGGCTGGAGTTCCTCCCACAGGGCTCAGTGGCCCCATTCCTGGATTAGAGAAGGTATGTTATGGGATTTATCCATAGTAGGTTGTTTTTCAAGAAGGTCCCTACATGTTGACAGAAGTGAAAGACCACAGACACTGGGCCCAGATCCTCACATCTGAATCCCAGCTCTGCCACTTCTAAGCTATCTGACCTCAGGTAAGGCCTGCATGTCAGCTTCCTCCTCTGTAAGATGGGTGATAAGAGTACTGTCCGCACGCAGAAGGCTGCAGACTGTGAGTTAACATGGTGGCTGGAGCCAGGCTTTGCACATTGTAATAACTGGAAGAACTTTAGTTGATGGTGAAGATGGTGATTCTTTTTCCTAACAGACCCTCATCATCCCCTGGTGACCTCCTAGCTTGACTCCCTGCTCTACAAACTCTGGCTCCCTCTGGTCTCTTTCAAGAAGGCTGCTGGCATCAGACCCTCTGCCTCCTGTCTTTCCTGTTTTTCCACTTCTTGGTTCCTCACAAGATGTTCCTAGGAGCAGCTGTGAGAACCATCTTGCAGTTGTTTTTGCAGCTACCTGGACACCATCTCAGACATAGCACCCCTTTCTCTCCCCTTGGCCATGCCAGAAATCTGTGTGCACTCAGACCATTTTTCTGCACTCACTCTCTGCTGTCAGTCCCCACATTGGGTTGAGTTGGCTTCCTTGGTCTCTGTCTGCTTTACGTTCCTCCTCAAAGCCTCCATAGGGATCTTGCCTGGCACATCTGTCACCAGGACCATTGCCACAGAGCCCTCCCTACTTCCAGTTGTTCCCTAAGCACCCCCTGAGTCAGCTCATAAACTGTCCACCTCCCTTATCACTGTTTGTGTCATACCGACAGGTAAATACTCAAGGAAAAAATACATTTAGTAGTCAAATATATGGAAAAACATTCATCTTTCCTAGTAACCAGAGACACACAAATTAGAACAAGGTGGTAGATTTTGCCTAGAAAATCAGCACTTAAAAAAATAATGAAAATAACCAAGCTGTTAGCATACAGGGAGTTAGGCTCACTGGTGAGAGTGTGAATTATGAAGGTAACTTTGGAAAGATGAAATTGAAAGCTTTTAGTATTCATCCTCTTTGATTCAGTAGCTCCAGTCTCTGGGAATCTGTTCATAGGCGATATAGAAAGTTTATGCATCTGTTCATGGGTGGTCTAGAAAGTTTATGCATCAGGATAGCCATCTGTTTCCGGTCAGTTGTACATTCAGACACAAGTGCAGCATAAGGCATTGTGTTAGGTCAAGGATGTAGAGGTGAGTGAGACAGACTGTCTTCAGGGTATGGAACCGGAAGATGTAAGTACAGAGAGAGAAAGGGAGTGAGGAATGGGTCCATGACAGACCAGAGACAATGCGTGTTGTGAGTAGGGCACACACTGGTGTTAGGAGGTAAGCTGTAGGTTGGCATCAGAGCCTTGGCATACAGGGAAGAGGTCAGGAAGATTCCTAGAGGAGGTGACCTCTAAGGACCTGAAGGATTAGAAGATATGAAGGCAAAGAAGGCAGTGAGGGGTGAGAGAAGGCTTGGTGATAGGTGGCACTGCGAGAGAGGAGACAGAGTACGGGCGAGGGTTGTTTTGAGCCAAAACTGTAGAAGTCAGTCAGGGCCACCGCTCCATGGGCGATGGGGAGCCTTGGAGGGTTTCCTCCAAGGGGTGCCACTGTATGATTTTTATTTGGAAAAAAAGAAATACTTGTGCTGAACTGTTGAGCCTGGATATGGTGGGGTGAGAGGGAAGGTGAGGCTGGAAGTAGGAAGATAAATTAGGAATAAGGCTGCTACTAGGGGCAGGAAGCAGGGTATTGGGGTACAGTAGGAATGTTCGGTGGTAGGCCATGATGGTTGTAGAGGAGGAGGAACAGGCATGCCTTGGCCACTGACTAGAGGTACAGAGCTGGGGGGCCAGAAAAGAAGAGGTTGTCTGCTTGTCTGGTTGGGGTAGGAGTTGGAGTCCTGAAGGTAGGCAGGCTTAGGAGAGAGTGCTGGGATTCACTAGGAGCACACAGGGACCACCGGCCAGAGCCCCGACACAGAGAGCTGAGTGGGAATAGGAGAGAGGCTGAGTGTTAAGTGTGAGAGAAGTGCCATGGAGAAGTGTGTGTGTGTGTGAGTGTGTGTGTGTGTGACTCTTCTGAGAAGAAGATAGTTGTGCGGAAGAAAGAGATAGGGTGGTAACTGGAAGGAGAAGAAGGACTAGAAGTGGATGTTTTGGGCCCAAGAGAGGCTAGCTTGCTGACCACTGCCTGGAACATCCACAGAGAAGTGTTAGAAGTCACAGAGACAGAAGTCCCAGAGAGACAGTCTCTGAGCCAGCCACTCAGGTTAACTGGAAACAGTCTCAGTGTCCAGCCAGAGGGACCTGCTGAATAAACTTGTCACCAAGACTTCAGAGTCGCATGCAAAAATGCTGACTCAGATGTGAAAGGGGAAAAAGCAGGATCAAAAAGCAATGTGCACCATGGTGAGAATCAGCAAGAATAAAAACGTGCCAGAGTGAAAGGAAAAACCGCAGTTTGTATGATAGGGTTCTAGCAGGGAGCTTTCCCTTTTATTTTTCTTTCTAGTGTCTGTAATGCATTTATATTGGTGTTTTAATGAAGGAAGTATACAAAGAAAATAATTTACAAAAAAGCTATTCTGTGTTGAGCCAAGGATCAAGTCCACATCTCTCAGTGCTGCCTAAGGAGCCATCTCAATTTGTTGCAACTTTAGTGCTTGCCACGCCCCCACACCCCTTTCCCGCCCCTAGGCGTGGATACACCACAGTGGACTGTCCAGCCGTGCTCTTGTAGCATTGTTCAAAAAGACAAGGGAATATGAACAACCTCAGTGTTCCCTGACTCAGTGAATTATGGATCTCCGTATAGTGGAGGTCAGTGTGGCCACTAAGGATGATGCAGTTGTAGATGTGTCAGAGCACCCAGAGAAGGGTATGGAGTGGGGAAGGAGTAACAGCCCCGTGGGGACAGACTGGTATCTGTGAGGGGAAGCTCTTTACCTGTGTCCGTGCTTCGTTGCTCTTAAGGCATGCATATCTGTGCCCAGTAAGTGTGTGATCAAACGTCAGCCACCTAGGTAATTTAAGATTTTGTATTAGCCATATTAACATGTTCCTGCCGGCTTGAACCACTGTGGGTACAAACAGTAATCACTTTTATTGGTCTTTTTACTAATAAAGCTTAATCAGAGATGCCTGGAAGTGAGACATAGGAATTATATCAGAGCCACCTGTGAGACAAACGAATTATGGCCCTGTTATTAATTTTTTAAAAAGTGAAAAGGAACAGTGGGAGTAAGTTTTTTTTTTTTTTGGCAGTACTGGAGATTGAACCCAGGGCCTTCACACCAAGCTAGATCCTCAGCCCCTTTTAAATTTTAGTTTTGAGACAGGGTTTCACTAAATTGCACCGAATCACTAAATTGCACAGACTGGGCTCACGCGTGAGAGTCTCCTGCCTGAAACCTCTGAGTGCTGGGATTATAAGTGCGTCTTCCTTCTCCCACCGACATGTTAACCCAGCATAGCCAAGATGGCACGCACCTGTCGCACCCGTCACCCCTGTCCTTCTGTCATGTTTGATCTTGTACATCAAGCACGTTCCTTCTGCTGACTCACTGTGTGTCCCTTGCCTTGTGTCTGCCTTGCCGCACTCCCAGCTCTCCACACCCAGTGCCCTGGCAGAGCCTCCTTGCCTTGCCAGCCTTCCCGCTCTGCTCGGCCCCTACGCTATCCATACACATGCCACACGCGTCTCTTCCCCAAAGCCTTCTGATGGCTTCTCATGTCTCTTACTGTAGGAGCCAGACTTGTTACTCTGGCCCCTGCCCATCTCTCCAGTCCTACCCTGTCCTGTTGCTCTTGTCCTTGTCTGCTGGCTCTTGTCACCCAGCCTTTCAGCACTGCCTGCTACCTGGAGCTCAGTTCTCTGACACTCCTCTTTCACCATTTGGCTTTTCTGCTGGTGACCCCAGCCCAGCCCTCTTGCTGAACGCTGGCCTCTGGTGTCATGTGTTCCTTAGAGAACACATGACACATGACTGGGTGTCCTACAAATGCCTCAAACTCAGTCTTCCATGCTGCAGTCTGCATCCTTTCCCCCAAACCTGTCCCATCAGGTGGAGCAGGCAGCCCTTTCTCCCGTGGCCACAGTGGCTTAGTCATCAGTTTCTGTTGCTTCTTCCTCCTTTCTAGGGCCTGAGCCTCCCTCCTCTCCACTCCCACTGTTTGTCACTCATTGTCTCTCATCTGGATTCTGGTAACAGCTTCTTAACCTGCCCTCTACTCTCAATTCTTCCTTTCTGTCTGTGTTTCCTTTTTGAGACAGGGTCTTGCTATATAGTTCAGGCTGGCCTTGAACTCATTATATAGCCCAGGCTGGTCTTATACTTTTGGGGATCTTTGTGCCTCAGCCCCCCAAGTGCTGGGATTACAGGCATGTACCATCATGCCTAGCTTTCTTAATTATTAAGTTTATTGGTATAATTTAGATGCACATGGTGATCACATTCATCACAGGGAGCTTGTACCTGTACATGAGGTTTTGTTTTTAATTTTATGGAAAAAAATATAAAAAATTTCGTAACAAAATATTAGAATAACAATAGTTAATACATGACATGTATTTTCCCTACTGTCCCCCTCACTCATCCTAGTTCCTTTTGCCTCCTGAACAATTTCTCCCCATTTCATAATATCTGTTGTATTTTAGACTTTACTTTTTCAGTTTCTCACTGTACGTGGGATATTTTGGTTCCTGCTTTTTTCCTTCCCTTCCTTTCCTTTTTCTCCTCTTTCCGTCCCCTTCTTATAAAGCTTTGTTTACTTTTTATCCTTTTCTCATTTTTTTCCTTCCTTCATATCTCCCTTCCCTCTCCCTAGTACCCCTTCCCTTTTGAACAATTTCTTCCTGTTTTATATCTATCATACATTTTGATTCTTACTTATGTTTTCAGTTTCTCACACCACAGAGAAAATAGGATATTTATTTACATATGTCTGATTTATTTCATTTAAGAGTATGGCCTCAAGGTCCATCCATTTAGCTATAAATGTGTTAGCAATAAATGTGCTTATCCTTCTTTATGACTGAGTAGTACTCCATTGTATAAACACCTACATCTTTTTTTTTTAATACATTCATTGGTTCCTTGTTTCAATTCTGCATCCTCTATCAGATTACATAAGCTTGCCATGGATTTGAGTCCCCCACTTTGTTCAGATCTTTTTTCCTGTCCTCTAATCATTCCTTAATCCCCATCTTCCTCCTTTGTGAAGCCTTATTTAAAGTCTTGCCACTACACCCTGTCCCCCAAATTTTTTTCTGAATCTTTTCCAAACCCCTCTCTAGACCTTGCCAAACGAGTTGACTGCCCATCTGGGCTGTGAGTTTCTGTTTAATGAGATTTTGCACTTGTGGTGACAAATCCCAAAGCCTGTCCTATAACTGATGGTATTAATGATCATTTGTTTGATAAACAAACCAAGAAGTGAAGAGAATGCTCTGACTTTACTCTTTCCCAAAGTCTCAGATTCTTACTCCTTTACTTAAAACTCCATTTTCTTCAAGATTTGGACCATTAATCCCAGACACTGAATTGAACCAAACCCTCAGCCTGTCCCTGCTGACATCTGACCACAGTCTCTAGAAGGAGGGGCTAGAATGTTCTCCACTTTGTGAGTCAGGAGACTGAGGTCATCTGCTGAGGGCTTTAGGGATGGTGAATGGTGGGTTGAGCCTTGAGTTTAGGTCTAACTCTACAGCAGGGTCTCTGGTGTGCCATTTGGGTATTTACGGCCTGGCCTCCACTCAATGCTGGGTTCCTGACTGCGCCCAAGTTTCTTGCTGCCCACTACAAACTCCTGGACCATGGGCAGTGGCTGTGCTCTTTTGGTTTCCAGCAGCTAGTCTGAACTGGCAACTGGCAAGACTGCCAGTGGTTCAGGGGTAGAAAAAAGCTAGCTGCTTCTTTCTGCACTTAGTGGCTGTGCTTTTTCAGCCAGTATCCCTCCTCCCCCACTAGGGCAGGCAGACAATGCTTATCTTGGGCATTGGGCCTTTGCCAGGGCAGCCAGGCAGAGCGGACTTTAGGCCTTTGCCAGGCAGACCAGCAGAGCTGGTTCAGTGACCCAGGTGAGCTCAGTCAGGTGAGGAAGGGCTCTGGGTCCCAGACCAGAGTAGGTCCCATGCTAGCTCCCTCCACACATCCGGCATCCCACCCAGAATCCTCAGCCATGGAGGCACCTGCCGGACCCCTTCCCCACATTCCTTGGTCCAGTACTTTTCAAAGGACCTGTCTGCCAGTTCCACCTGCAGAATGTGTTCAAGCCTTACCTGTGCCCTGCTCCCTTTCTTTGCTTTCATGAAAAGATACAGATCAGTTATTAGTTCCCAGGAGAAGCAGGTTCCTAGTCCTGGATAATCAGTCTCATGGGGATAGAGCTCGGTAGCAGGGAGGGGGTACATGCCCTGGGTCTTTGCTGTGCCTTAGCAAGGCAGTCTGTCTCCTCACTGGCTACACAATCTACTAGGTGTGGTTCCCATCTTTCATATGGGCCATCTCTCTGTCACCTTTCCCAGGGCTTATGGCTCGGCTGGTTCTTGGCAGTCTAGCTTTGGTGCTTTCCCCTTAACAGCTGGGGCCATCAGATAAGACCCTTCTTAGATCAGCTGTCTTTCCCCTTCTCTCTATCCTCTCCCCTGGCAGTGCGCCCACTCACCTGAGTCCCTCCTTGAGGGCCATAGGAAGCAGCCAAGGGAATAGCCTTCTACAAACTTCTCTGCTGAGTGAAGAAGTGCTTTCTCTGCTGTCAGCAAAGAGAACTGCTTCCAAGTGGTGGTGACCGGAACAAAGTAGCTCCTTCCTGACCCTCACTTCGGGAACCACACCCACAGAAATAAGCAGGGATGGACTGCCCAGCGAGGTACCAGCAGAGGGGTGGGGCCTCCTAGAGGAAGCTGACCCTCCTTGGCCAATCAGCAGGAAGAGGTGGGTCTGAGCTGGCCAGAAACTGACCTTTGTGTTTGACTTCTCTTACCTTCCCAGTGGCTTTTGAACTCTGCTTCAGTCATATCTGAAAGTCCTCAGGCTAAGGTGTATGTCAGGGAAAGTCGAGCCCCATTGGGAGTGGAAGGGCACTGGATAGACACTGTACCCTTGGGCAACTCATTCCTCCTCAGTGAAATGGGGTACACACAGTAGGACAGAGTGAGCTGGGTAAGATCAGGGCTATGGAAGGTTTTTAAAAGTGCAAGTGGCAGCTGGGCATGGTGGTGCATTCCTGTGATCCCAGCACTATGGAGGCTGAGGCAGGATTGCTGTTGAGTTTGAGGTCAGCCTGAACTACATAGAGTTAACAGTTGCCTTAAATAAATACTGAGGCAGGTGAGGTAGCTGACTCCTCTCTGTCCTGAGAGGTAAGTACAAGAGATTTGGCTTCACACCAGAGGACTTGCTCATCTTTAGGAGTCTGGCCTGGATGCACAGCCCACCCGTCACTGCTGACGGCTCACACCTCATCCAGTCCAGCCAGCTGGGTGCACTTGGCTGCACTTCTGTGTCTGTGCTTGCCCTTGCCACACTCCTTTGGCTTGAGATGCCCTTCCTTCTCCTGTATGTAAGGCTGACTGTCACCTCCTCTGTTCTAATCCTAAAAATGCTTGGAAAATCCAGAGAAGTAAACTGGTCCCAAGGGCTCTTCTACACCCTGGGCAGCTCCCCACAAAGGCATCTGTTGGAAGGTGGTAAAATCTAGTTCTGGCCCAGTGTTCCCTACCAGATGGGAATGGTGTGGAGGTGCTCTGGACCTTCTCTAAGGGACACTGGGCTGGGACACTTTTAATGATCCTGCTGCTAACTGATGAATACACTGTTGCCAGTTAAGGTGCCCATGCCTTGTCTCTACAGGTGAAAAGTAGCCATTTGGAAAAACAGGCATATCTATAGGAGAAGACACAGAAAAGGCAGATTTTACAGATTTATTTAAAAAAAAAAAAAAGGTTAAAAAAAAGTCCTTCATTTCCAATCCTGCCTGGGGGTGTGGGTGGGGAATAGAACAAGCTGAGAATATGCCTACCCCTTCCAGGAAGAGTCCAACTCTTCCCTGGGGTGCTGGAGGACAAGACAAGAGAGAGGCGGCTTTTGCCCTCTTGCCCAGCCTCCTCCTCAGCCAGCGTTAACTGCTGCTAGGAAGTTTTATAAGCAGAGAAATGTGGGAGTAGAAGGTCAAAGGCTGCCTTCTTCACACATCCTGCCTCTGGCTGTTCTCTCCCTCAGTTCTTGGGTCCCACCGTGGGGCTCCCAGGGAAAGCAGGCAGGCTGTCCAGGTGCCTCCCCAGGCTCAGCCCCTGGGCTACATGGCCCAGCCCACTGGCAGCTTCCTTGATGCTGCTTGTGAGACAGCAAGGCAGTCAAGGACATCATGGTGTGGGGAGGAGCTTCAGAGACCTCTTGACATATCTGGAGAGGAAATCTAATCCCCACAGGGGCTGCCCATCTTTTCTATTCCCCATCCTCAGGCCGAGTGGAATCCAGGACAAAGCACTAAGTGGCCATTTGCTATAAAACACCTGGAGATGCCACAGGGCAGCTCATGGCCTGCCAGTCAGGCTCCCACACAGTCACACAGTCACACACACAGCGTTAAGGCGTCTATGCCAGCAGGCATGGCCAAACTGGGCCCAGCTTCTCTCTCCATCTGCACAGGATATAAGGGGAAAACCACCTCGTTGCTGCCAAAACAGGCTGGAGGGTGAGAAGCTGGCAACAGAAGGTTAACCAGGCCTGGAGAAGGAGGTGGGAAGAAGGAAGCAAGGGCTTTCAAGGCCTCTACCCAGGCCTGCTGGCTGCCCTCGGAAGTAACCCAACTCACGTTGGGGAGCCCTGACCATAAACCCCCTGGAAAATGGGGGACAGAGAGAGGGGAAGAGAGCGGGGCTAAAGTATTGGGACTTTGGAGGAAGCCAGTGCTATCAATATTTACAAGCATAAAGCCCCATCTTCTATGCCCCCTGCCTCTCTGCCCCCCCAAAGAAATGAAAGGCCCCTGAGAGCCATTGAGGAGGTACCCAGACCTCCTCACCAGCAGTGCCCCTACAGAGAGGCCCTTCTCACTGACTGGCCCCATCTCTGGGCCCCTTAGGAATGTCTATCTGGCTGTGCCCAGCTGGGAGCCCTGGGCCCCACTGGCTGCCCTGCCAGCCCTAGGAGTCCTTTAGCATGCTGATGCGTGCATAGATCTTCAGGGCAGGCCCCAGCTTGATGTTCATGGCACTCATCAGGTGGTCCTCCTTGAGCAGCAGCAGGGCTTGTCCATCAATCTCCTGGGCACGGAATTCCTCTGCGATCTCCTGGCATCCTGGGGGTGCCACCAAAGACAGCATCAGTTAAAGTGACAGCATTCATTTTGCCAGCCATATGGGGCAGCCTTTTCTTTGAGGTCTATCATTGAGGGCCATATTGCTATTCTCATCCTGCAGCTTATGAGAGGCCAAGTGACTTACCGAAGGAGTCCTGATCCAGGCTTCCTTACTCATGTCCTCATCAGGCCTCATCCTCCTCAAACTGCACTACTCAGGTGGCCAGTAAAGTGGTATGAAAGTGACGGTGTGTGATTTCTGAGGTTGGATCACAAAAGGTACAGTAGCTTTCATCTTTTAGATTATTTTGGAGTAAGCTGACCATCCTGTCATGAAACTCCCCTCTAGCAGTAATCTGGAGAAGTTCACATGGAGAGCAACTTACCAAGGCCTCTTACCAACAGCCAGCCCCACTTGGCATTGAACTCCAAAACCTTTAAATGACTGTAGTCCTGGCTGATGTCACTGAGACCTTGTATGAATCCCTAAGCCAGAACTGCTCAGCTGAACCACTCCAGTTTCTTGTCCCATGGACCCATGAGATAAGTGGTTACTATTTAAAGCCACTAAATTTTAATCTATATCACAGTAAATAAAAGAAATGTTGCTATCTGGAATAGGGGTGCTGTCATAAAAAAACTAAATACATGGGCATAGTTTTGGACCTGGCAGTGGGCAGCAGCTGGGTGGACGTTAAGAAGTCTCAGTGAACAGCTAAGGTGCTTTGACACTATGAGCAAAAGCCTGACAGCTTCTGAGGAAGTGGCTGGGAAGCTTAAAGGAAATGAAGGAAATGCTGTTGAAGATTAGAAGAGACAGCAATTTCAACTTTTTCTTTTTCTTTTTTTTTTGTCTTTTTGAGACAAGGTTCCACTATGCAGTTCAGGCTGGCCTTGAGCTCACTTTGTAGCCCAGGATACAAAGGATCGAAACGATCCTCCTGCCTCAGCCTCCCGAGTACTGGGATTATAGGCGTGAGCCACCACACATGACTTCAACTTTATCCTGTTAAATAGAAAACTTAGCAATATTATTGATAATATGCTAAGTTAAATGTACACAAGAAACTGAGTGAACTAGTTAAGAAGAATTTTTTTTTTTGAGACAGGGTCTTGTTATGTAGTTCAGGCTGGCCTGGACTCACTATGTAACCTAGGTTGGCCTTGAACTTGTAGCAATCCTCCTGCCTCAGCTTCTTGAGTGCTGGGATTATGGGTGTGTGCCACCATGTCAGGCTCGATTTACTTGAGAAGATTTTCGGGCAGAATGCTGAAGGTATTGCCTAGCTTCTTGCTGCTGGTCATAGTAAAAAAGGAAGAACAGGGCCTGGTGGCACATGCTTATAGTCCCAGCACTCAGAAAGCTGAGGCTAAAGGATTACAGTGAGTTCAAGGACAGCCTGGGCTATATAATGAGTTAAAGGCCAATTTATACTGTAGTGTGGGATCCTGGCTCAAAAAATGCTAAGTAAAAATGGGAGAAGAAAGAAAGTGAAGGAAAAGCTGTTTAACATAAGAGAGCCAGCATTTCCTGGCTCTGGTTTCCCCGCTTCTCCAGATGACTGACAATGCTAGAATTATGAAATGGTGTCTAGGCCAAGAGCTAACCAAGGCAAAAGTTAATCTTTGGTTTTTATGTCTGTCTTGACAGACTTCCTACATTTCTGACTCCCCTCACAGCCTACCTAAGAGAGAGACGAAGTGGATTTCATTACCACCTCAGCATTTCACACAGATCACCTATCAATGGTATTCAGTTGTGGAATACCACTTCAGAGTGCATGTTCTACACTACAGTACAACCTCGTAACAGCAAAAGCCTCATGGTTAGTGATCTCTGCACCCTCGTTTCTGAGCCACTAACGGAACTGCCTGATTGTTCCTGGTAGAGGAAGGTGAGGTCTTTCTCCCTCCCATTCCTTGCTACCCCACGCAGGCATGGAATTTCCAAGGGCCTTACCTGGCAGAGAGCGGATGAATTCATAGACATCTTCTACGTTCCACTTGGTGGGCTCACTTGGTAGGAAGTGGTGTCCCATGCCTACCAGATCCCGCATGTGCATGTCAGGGAGCTCCAGGTCCCTCTGGCCTTGTCGCCGGCGTGAGGTGGAAGAGCTGGCTGAGATGGGTGACAGGGGTTCCTCATAGCTTGAGTTATCTGAGCAACGGCTGGAGTCTTCCTGGCTGTGCGTCAGCTGCAATGCAGCAGTAACTGAAAGGGGTACAGTGCCTGTTGGCTGGGGGCAGAGAGAAATAGCTTTCTTCAGAATGGGGAACAGGGCCAGGGATTTAGCTCAGTGGCATAAGCGCCTGCCTGGCAAGCACGACGTCATGAGTTCAATCCCTGGTACCAAAAAAAAAAAAAAAAAAGAATGGGGGAACAAACCATTTCTAGTAGCAGCAATGAGTGAAGCCAGGTGTTTTTCCCTTTTCTGCTTGGTCCACTACTACATCTTAGAAATTCCTAGATCAAACAGCATCTTCTGTGCTATATTGTTTCTGGCTCTAAACGGTCAGCCTTTTCCAGAACTGTCATGTGTACTACACTGGACTACTGTACAATGATCTGATTTTATGGTTACCTTTCTTTTAGATGTGACATTTTAAACTAGGGCTCTATGTGAAATAGTAAGGCCTTGTCTCAAAATGGAAGTTTTAAAAAATAGGGCTGAGGGTATAGCTCAGAGGTAGATGACTTGCCCAGCACATATACATCCCTGGGTTCAGTCCCCAGTACCACTAACAAAACACAATTAAACTAGGCTATGATTTCCTCTAAGAATAATATTTAGACTATGTTTTTAGAACTTCAGTGCCTAACAGAGTTCCTGGCATACAGCTGGTGCTAAAAAATATTGGGCATATGAAGGAACAAAGCCTAGACTCTGCCAGTCTCTCACCTGCTTCTTGGTATCCTTGCTAAGTGTCGGCAGACTGGCTTTGCTGGCCCGGCGGCGGTTGTGGGTTGTGGCCCCTGCCTTCTGTAGCTTGCTGCGGTCTGAGTGGAAAAGTCCCACTCGCTTGGTGCATCCCACATTATATCTGTCAGGAGACACAGGTAAAGTTAGCAGCTGGGGGGCTCCTAAGCCCTAGGCAGAAGGAAAGCAGCCAGGTTGTCTAACAAAATCTGAGCCCATCTACTGCTTCAAATTCTGACTCTATCATTCACTGTCAGCTGTGCAACTCTGGGAAACCACTTAAGCTCTGGGCCTTAACAAGAGCTGCGAAGACACTACTTGCCTTCTGAAACAGATCTCACAATAACTGAAATAATGCTGATGACATATTTAACACAAAAACTTGCAGCATGGCTGACTCTTGGCTGACATACTCTAAATACTAACTGGTCATTACTGTTAGCTGTCTTGCTGGAGAGTGGACAAGCAAAGCTTAACGAAGGGGCCCTGGCTACTTCCAACATACAGCCAGATGACAGTGAGGCTGAAGACAGTAATTCTCCCTGAGCATGCAGGGAACTGCTGCCTGGACCTAGAAATTTCTTCACTTTTAGGAGCTCAGGACTTTAAGATCAGTTACTTATTTCACTTGGTAAAAAGACTTCATAGTGTGTAGTTCCTTGTGACAGTGGCTGCTCAGGTCTACTTGTGGGGCAGAAGACTGGTAACTCAGGGGAGCCGTAATATCTTCAAGGTGGGATGTTTTGCCAGCTTGAGCAGAGATGGGCCTTATGGGGAAAACAAAGAAGCTCCCTAGGGGACAGTCAGGTAGAAGTTAATAATTCAGCCAACTGTCACTGTGCTTTGCTAATCTGAAACAAACATCTGCACTCAGCAGAAAGCTGTGCCTTTGTTGTTGCTCAATAAATCTGGGACTCTGAGTCAGTTTAGGACTTCATTTCAGTGGAATCACCTGGCCCTCTACAAAGATACCCTCTGTCTCCTGTGCTCGTTTCTCTATCAGGGTTTGCTGGCCCAAATCTGGTGCTATACAACTTCAGAATCAGATGATTCTAAATCCTTAAGTCTGTGATTTATTAACTGTCATTTTAGGGACAAGTACTCTGTGGTTTAGATTTCCAACCACATATTACTGTTGGACAGTAACAACTGCCTTGCTGAGTTACTGTGAAATGAGACACTGCACATTAACTGACATGCAGCACATAACAGGTTCTCAATGAATGACAGCAGTTTTTATTATAATCATCAGTCTTCTAAGGTGGATGAAAGCTCACCTTGAGAACACTGTAACTAGTGCTGTAGTTCCAGGCAAAGCTTCTGTTGGAGGCTGGCTGTAAAGTCATAGCTGCTGAGGGGAGGCAAGAATGGGTGCCAGTGGGACCCAGTAGGCCAGCCCAGTTCATGGGCTACTTCCTCTCCTCAGCTCTGCTGCTCTCTCTGATCTACTCCTATGGGTTTTGGTTTTATAGACCCAGTGCATCAGGGATACACAACTGTATCCAGGCAGCTCAAGGAAACAGGATGCTCGATAAGCCACACCTCTGGTCTTCTGGGGTGGATGATTACCAGAAGGAGAAAGAACATATAAGCAGTATACTAAGGTACAGTCCTGAGGTAAGGGAAGGTTGGATGGGGCAGAAAGCTGAAGCCACTTACCTTTTTGCACAAGCCATGGAACAGAAGCGCTTGGACCGCTTGAACTTGTAGGCAAAGTCCACCCGGCCACAGAGCTCACATTTGAGTTTGAGGGGAGTACCCTCCTCTTTGGATTCTGGAAAGTATGGGAATGGGTAAGTGTAGAGAAGGAAAATTCCTATAGGCTTGCAAACAGCCCCACTACAGGGCTTCCCTGCTCTATCTTGCCTCTTTATATTCCTATGGATATGATACACAGCTTAGAAAATGTCAAAAACATTTCATTACTGCTTTTGAAAAGGCTCTGTCTGCCCACTGGAAAGTTCCCAATATGTCTTATAATAACCCTTATAAACCTGGTATTTTTTTTTCAGGTCCTGTAAACCTAAGGCACAACACAGACAGGGCAGAATCAGCAGCCTTCATAACCATTCAAGGAAGGAGGAAGCTCACAGGAAAATTCTCTGGGTACCGTCATGACTGAGTTTCTGAGATTATCCCATCCTATTCTGATTCATCTAGCTGGCTATAGGCCTGAGCCAGAGAATCCTGCACAACTCCCCTGCAATTAGTGTGCAAAATATGGTCCTTGCTTGGCCACTGCCATGCCTCAGAGCTGAGCCAATCTGAATGCAGGCTCCTGAGGCAGTAACAGAAAGACATGATGGCCTGGTGCAGCCTTGTATTCATTTCTAGAATGTCCTCATGATTCCCAAAGAAAGTACAACTCTTGAAATCCTGTGATTGACTGGCGAAGCGGGGATAAATGGTCACCAGTTTTCCTGTCCCTGTTCTCTAGGGGGAGATGCTCCCTCGGTGGAAATGTTTCTCAGTCCTTGTTTCTCCACAGACACTGAGAAGGGGAAGGTCGGAGGCACCTACCTTGCAGGTAGGGCTCCTCCATCTCTGAGTCAGTGGTGGTGGTATGGTCCTGCTGTGGAAGTTTCTCAGACAAGAACCCCTGTGCATACTTCTTCTTGAGATTCCCCACCAGCAAGGACGAGCGTCCCACCTATAGGACAGGTGACAAGGAGACCACAGGGTTAGGTGGAATAGCTCCCTTGCAATGCAGCCTCATCACAATTACATGTATAAAGTATCCAGGCAGATGCCAGCCCTCCTCAACACCTCCCCCCACCAAGTTTTCATTCAAGGTGTCCTTCACAATGCCTTATCTAGCTCATAAGGAAAGAAGCAATGGACATCAAAGTATAGGAATGGCTTTGGTCTGTATCTAGTGGATGGCTTAGGAGGCCAGAAAAATTATCTATTTTTCCAGGTGTCTCAGGGCAGAGACAGAGCAGGAGATCAGGCTTCCTACAGTGCCAGATCAAGTGCCAGGCCCTGAGGTAGCACTGAGTCCGTATGTGAGTATACTTATGAAAGAGACACTCAGCACCCCTCTTTGGATTTCTTCTTGTTCTCCACCATACCATTGCCCCACTGAAGCCAGAGGTACAGGCAGCCACAAGGGAGAGCTAGAAACAAACAAACAAACAAACCTGGGCCACTGAGCAAGTGCTCTGTGGTTGGCAGGATCCCAGATTTACTTAATCACTTTATTCATCCTCCCCCTTTGTGGCCTTTGTTCAGGCAATGTAGTGGCCATGTCACTTGATGTCTGACTCCAGGGCAGTGCTGGCATGCCATTCATTCTGAATCTACCCTGTGAGCCCAGCTGGTTTCTAGAGTTACTCCAGGAGGCAAGGGGAGGACCTGGTCTAGTGAGGGAAGAGATGCAGCAGGACTAAGGTTATTTACAGCTAGGTATCCCTGCTGGATTTGCTACTGGCCTTGGGAGTATTTCTATTTCCAGAGGGAAAGAGGACAAGAACCTAGTTGTGTTTGGCATTTCTCAAGGGCCAGTCACCCATCTTAGTTAATCAAGTCTTCTGCTGACTGATCAAACCACCAAAGAACCACCATGGATGTAAAGAATGAGCACTGAGCAGATGGCATCCTGAAGAGATGGGGTCTCCAACAGCCAGATGATGCTATCAGAAGATAGGCTAGCATATACCTGGCTATAGGCTTTGGACACCTGCAGAGCAGTACCACAGCCACCACAACCAGCTCTGGGGGCTTTGTGCATATAAAACATCTTCATGATCCTTTTTTATTTCCTTTAAGTCAGGTTCTCATTGAAGATTCCAGATTGTATATTTTCTGAGGACCCCTCAATCTCATTCACTTATTTTTTAAGGCTCTGCTCCCAGAAAACAGATTAGGGGTTGTGATCCTGCTCCCTCATTTTCATTTCCCATATGTCTTTAGAAAACTGTACTAATATGTAAGTTCCTTTCGTTCTATAACTGGCCAAAGTTTTGTCACTGAGAGGTTTTAGTATTTGAAGCTGGATGAGGTCTAGTTTCCGCAAATTCATTATCTCTGAATACCCCACAGTGGACTAACTCTATTCTAACTTAGGATCACAGGCTACCAAGCCAGGACACACTAAAACTGTGTGCAGAAACGCCTAATCAAGGTTCTTGCCAGTTATCCCTGATAACTGAGTGCTCCTAAACCTTGGCAAGATATTCAATCTTAGGGAAATAGTAGTACTGACATTTTTTGGTGGGGGGAGCTTAGCAAGGAAAGAGCAAATTGTCCACATTTTTAGAAACTGTACATGGAAATGCAAAAGTATTCTAATATACATCCAAAATATACTTAAAACGAAACGAAACAAAACAAAACAAAAAAAGGGGAAAAGAAGTAGTCCGTACCGGGAAAGGCTCCGCCCCCTCCTGGATCACAAACCCTTCGATAACATGCGTCAGGATTTGGGGTTTCACAATGGCCTGTGGTGGTTTATTCTCACCATTCTGGGGGGCAGTGCCGGTGATGCTGGAGGCAGAATTTCCGTTCCCTGAGGTCATGCCGGGGCTGCTGAGGTCGGTCAGTGCATGAACAATGCCCTGCCCTGTCTCTGCACAAGGGAGAATAAGAAAACAAAGCAGTAGAAATCAAAAGAGAGGCCGGGCCTGAAGAAGGGGTGTAAGGACTCAAAGTGCTTCTGGCTTTTGCTATGCCACTGAGTGGCAGTGCCAGCCAGCCAGTCCCCTCTCTCACTGACCTATTTAAAAGTAGTACAGTTTCAATACATACACCACCAAACGTGAGTGCAATCACTTCTGCAGTAACACAGCTTATCAGCTAGCTAGCCATATTTTTTAAATTTCCCAACAGTGCTGAGAACAGTTTAACCAGGTTAAATAGGTAAGAATTCTGTCTTTGATGAGATAGCAACTTGGGCAATATTGATTTAAACAAAGTAACATTCAGCTTGAAGGAGAAAATCAGTATTAAAGGTGACATCTAAAAAAAGATGCTAAAGTGTATGTAGGGCTTTGGAGTGTAATGGAGCTTGGTAAACAGAGGTTAAGGGAACCTTCTATGAGTTTCCTTGGAAGGTGAAATATCAAAACACTGAACCCAAGAAATTGATAACAAGGGAAATTGGGGGTTGAGCCACCAGTGGACATTATTGTGTAAGGACTATTTAGAGACTGGTTGCTTAGAGTCACTGCATTAAGACATGGATATATTCTTTTCTACCATGGAAATTGTTGAGCCAGAATTTTTGATGCTGTTTCTGCTGGCCCCTGCTCTTAATTAAACTCCTAGCCTAGTATGCATCTCCTTAATTTCATTTCCTCCTAATTAGTTGGACCTTCAGCAAATCACAGACCCTGCCTCTGTGAACAGCCTTTGCTAAGTTCTCCATGGGGTTGCTAGGCTTCCTGTAAGAGCTAACACAGTGTCCCCCCAAAAAGTCTGATGGGTGCTTTCTGTACTTTACCACAGCAGACCCCCTCTCCTTCACTTCCAACAGCATCTCTCCTGAGCTTTTGGGATTACAGGCAAGTGTCACCACATCTGGCTGAAGACACTCTTAGTTCATGTTAAGGATCCATACTATCACTGTGGAACAGGAATTCATAGTGCTGGATTATTTCCCCAGTGTGAGGAAATCAAAATAGATATAGTAAGAAACAGGTTTATAATGGATCCTAATAGGCCTTTATCCCCTCAAGTTTTTTCTTGCTAGTAGTTATTCTGAGGCTTAATAAACCTCATTTTTGAATGAAAAAGCATTATGAAATGTCTTTAGTGCTCATTTCTCCATGATTCAACTACATGATAAATTTCAGAGCTAACCAGAAGTCATTCAAGAGATGTGACTGATACACATTAAAAAAATTTTTTTGTTTGACCCAGTCACATCAGCAAGTGAGAAAAATTTTCTTAAGTGTCTACATTCATTTGGAAAAAATTAAATTTTGGCTTTTCAGTAGACACGGAACCCTCCTCCCCAATCATTTTTGGAATTAGTGTTTCTAAATTGTGAAGATATCTGAGAACAACTGCTAGGTAGGAAGACTGAGTTAATTCCATAATCAAATAATTTTATCCTTTCAAATTTTAAGTATTTAAGCCTATACCTTTACAATTTCCTTTTGCTTTCCAGTATTTTAAATGTGCAAAGAAACAAATGCATACTTTATTTAAAACAGTAGATAAATTTTGAAACACAAAAGCTTTCCATGAAAGCTAAAATTATATTTTTAGGTAATGTAGATTTTCTTCTCATTAGTGCCTACTGAAATACTCCCTGAAAGATATAATAAACTATAGATCACAAGATCAAAAAGTTGGCTTCAATCTCTTACCAAATGTTCAATCTCTTGAACATTCTTTATGATACACCCCAGTCTAGTGATTTCCTGGTGTTCTAATGACAAAGGAACTCACTATCACTTAGTATGTTAAACCATTTTGGGTGGCACAGGTAAAAATTCTTCCTATTTATAAGGAGCACAAAATCTGTCTTCCACCCACTAATCCTGGCTTTGTTTCTTAAGACGAGATAAAAGCCAATCACCATATACTGACCAAAATATACAAGCCTGGCTTTGAGATTGCTCTCTATCACTGAGTGAATTATAGCAAGTTCATGATCCCTCTTTGACTCTGGTTCACTAGGTGTAAAATAACTAATACCTACCTGTGTTGTTGTGTGCAGTGTTAGCTTCCAGGAGATGCTCAAGAAATACTCCTGGGGTCATGAAGGACGGCACTCATGACCTCAGCGTGTCTTCTCTCCAGGCCAACCCCCTCTGCTCTTTCAATGAACTATTCCTTATGTAACAGTGCAAATTCGTCAGCATCCTAGGTCTTCTTTGCTTGTATCTTTTAATGTCGGGTACCCAGTCAATACTGGACATAATCTATCACGTGTAATCATCTAAGAGATCTGATCAGTAAGATTTTTAACAGGCACAGTCCCAACTGAGAGCACAGGTAGAAGGAAGTGGCACCCTTGTTTCATTTTATAATCTTTGTGAAATTAATAATGGCATAAAATAGAATCCACTTTCTTCTGGATTCTAAGATTGCTGTCATCTCCTGCTTTCCACTGATACTCATCACCAAACAGCTAATATCCTTTCTTGACTGTAATTCCCCCGTCCATCCTCGTGACTTGTGTCTATTGTGCCCTGGAGTTAATTTTGAAGTCAGACACTTTTTAAATGCCAAACACAGATACATTCATCAGCTCAGAGGCTTCAGAGCCAATGCTATCTCTGGAAAGCAGACTTTTTGGAATCTGGAGTTAAAAAAAAAAAATCTTAGAGGACAAACTAATAAACCTTTTCACCCTATCATTAGATGTCTCACTCTTCATTATAAATCTGGAGCAGATTACAGGAAAGACAGAATCTAAGGGGGCAAAAAGGAGGATAGTCTGCAAATAACAAAGCACAGCTGTTTTGCTTTGCAGGTACTTTGTAGGCCAACAGCTCATCATCTGCATTAGTAACAAAGGAGTTTGGGGCTATTTCTGGAATGACCAAATACAATCTCACCCCCTGCCAAGCTCAGCACACTGAGATTAATTTAATCTGCTTCTTGCTCTCTCCCATACTGCTTTTAGGCTTGGCTGAGGGAAAGCAGCTTAAGAGTGAAACTTGCAGAAACCTGCCCTGCTGGCCTACAAGCCAGATAAAAGAAACAAAGAAATACTCTATCTCTGGAATGTGGTTCACTACTCAATTCTCTTGACTAGTCCCAAGGCTGAAAATGCTGCTGGGGGATTCCCACAGGTCTCGACTGCCTTCATACAGCCAGGCACCTGAAGTGGAGGCAGGGCACTGAGTTGGTGGAGTTGAGAGAAAGTAAAACTGGGGTCCAGTGGGAAGCAGGGAGGGAGAAACTTGCCTTGAAATTGACCACAGAAGACCAAATATTTGGGTCACAGTGAGCAAAATGTAATGTGTTGGCAAGTGTCACAGAACATGTTTCATTCAGGTCTCATTCACAATTTTGGCAGAGACAGCTCTTAAGCAGGGATAAAACAGGCAGGATGGCCTGATGTGAAATCACCTGCTTTGGGGGCTGGTTACCTCCACTCAACAGAACAAGGTGCTGTCAGTCACCTCTGTATCTCCAGGGATTAATCCAATGCCCAAGATGTGACAGATACCTAATATTGGCTAACCTGGAATGTATGCGATCCAGTCTCTGTCGTCATTGTCAGCACAGAGTACAGGTGTCCCTAATACAAAACATACAATGTGGTACCAGCTGAGATTTGCTGATTGCTTTCTGAGCCACTCATGGTAGAGGAGCAGTTAGGCTGCTGACTGCCTACAGGCATGGCATTCCTGGGTACCTAGCTTTGAAGCTGTTTGGCCCATGTCTTCCTGACACAGTGGGGATTTCCCCAGAAGGAGATACAACATTAAGCCTAACCTTGAGGCTGTTAACTCTGGGTTCCCAGTCTCATTTTGAAACATTTATGGTACAGCCAGAAACCTGCCAGAGGAGATAAGAGCTCAGAGGCAGAAGTAGGGAGGGCCTAGAAAAATGACCTTGCCCCCGGGACTTATTGTAAGCATCCAGAGAGGCTGCATTTTCTAGCTGGCTGAAGACAGAGGTCAAGCTGGTTCCCACAATGCAAAGTTTGGCCACTTACAAGTCAGTTGTGATGCTCTTTATGTGCACAGGTAAAGGAAAACCCCCAACCTGTTATGTTGGAATATGGTTTTGCACTAACATTTGCAAGGGGCCATACAGACAGCCTAGCACTCACTCTGTTTGCCCTGTTTCATAGACCTGTGAGACCTGACTGTGGAAGAAACAGAGCAGTGGAGTTTCTCCTTCTACCTGTACAGCCTGTTTACCAGCTGATTTCCACTTTCTCTAGATAAGACAAAGAGGAATATTTTCATTTAAATGACTTCCAACTATCCTTGCTTGGCTGCAGCAAGATTTAGATAGAACTAATGAAGTTAAATTTAAGGGAGCAGAGTAGGTGATAACATGGATTATTTTCTTATGGCAAATTCTGTTCAACAGATGGCAAAACAAGGCTGCCTATCAAAAACAGAACACCTGCTGCAGGCCCAAGCATTACAGTCCTGCTCACTGTGCCTGAGGTTAGCATTGCCAGCGAGTGTCAGGGTGGTCAGGGACTGACAGCAGGCTCCTAAAGAATGGCATATTCTGAAGCCCCAGTGAACACCAGTTGACAAAGGTTATGAATCTTATCCACCACAGGCAGCAGATCAGACTGCCTAGTTCCAGCAGCAGGCAGGCCTGCCACACAGTATGCTCAGGGCAGAGGACCCAGGCCTACAGAAAGATCAAGGCCACCCTTATAATCTCTTTAATTGTAATGGAGCCGCAAAGAAATTAGTGGAACTTTTAAAGTACATAAACTTAATATTTCAAGAGTGCCAAATTATTGACATCCCTCCCTCCCCAGGGCAAGAAAAGGAAAGGGAAGGAGAGGGAGGCAGCCTGGGGCCCTATCCTGGGACCCTCACAGAGTACATCAATTAAAGAAATTCAATCCGTAAACAATCTTTAAAATGCAAATGTAGGCCCTAAAGTCATTCACACCTGACCTTGAATCACAGCACTTAGATATGCAAATTGTCTAGCTTAGGGACAGAGGTGTGATACAAAAGCAGGGGATGAGGGGGAGTGAGTGTTTTGAATTACAGGGCATTTGATCACACAGAATCTGAGTGAAGGCCCTGAATCAAAAGTCTTAATTTTCTAGATGAAGCAACTTGGCCTCGAGATGAGTTAACTTACTTAATGTCACAAAGGTAGCTAGAGGCAGCACTCAAGAGCTTTAGATTTCCCTGGGTGGGCTTCTCTAGTGGAGTAGAGGAGGGAGGGCTGTGGTTAAATTAGCCACGGATGGCATGAGGACTCTGGGAAAAAGTAGACATGGAATGTAAACTGCCTTCTGGGACATTCTGAAACAGAGGCCATGTATCTTGTGGGGCCTGGAGCATTCAGGTTGGGAAGAGAGAGATAATCTAGGTTAGTGATTCCTAGAACAGGATTCCTGGACTAATAGGAAAAGGATCCCTGAACATGGTTAATCAGAGCCCCCAAACTAGATTCTGTATAAGACACCTAAACACAAATTAGCACAAGTAACTTAACAGAGCTAGACATGCTATGATTTTACACCATGTTTCCCAAATTTAAAAGCTATCAGTTAAAATGGCTCATTTCCTTCTCAAGAATTTTTAATTAAATTTACAGTGATTTCACATACATCTCCTGTGCAGATTGTATGATACAGGTACACATTTTAGAATCAAGGTGAGAGTGAATGTCATTTGGAAGTTTCTAAGAACACTTACCAAAGGAGCTCTCTGTGGTAGGAAAATTGTAGGTTTCTTCCCACCCCAGGGTCTTCTGAGTACCAGAAGCAAGAGGGACTACAAGAACCAGTGCCAAATGTTTACTAACCTCCTCAGTTCTGCTAAGGACAGAGCTGTAAGACATGCAAGAGCTCCTGGTGTGGGGTACATCTATGGTAGGGCAGTCACACCGGCACCACTATCAGCCTGTCCCCAGGCTCTGTCTGCCAACAAGAACAACTTGTTTTGAACTCCTCCGGGGAAGGGAAATAATACAGTGACTGGAGACCCTCTTGGGGCACTTTGTTCAGCACAGTGGTGAACTACTCAGTTATGAAGCATGCATGACCCACCCTTGAAGTCACACCTGGGTGCACTACAGGGGAGGGAGTTAGCCAGCAGAATGGAGCCCTCATTGTACTGCAAAATGACCTGGCTGAATCTGAGTAAGCAAGACTGAAGAGCAGACATACTTCTTGCATCTGAAGCACGTGGGCTGAGTGCTTCTTGCTAAGGATTATTGGAAAGGCTAGCTTCCTTGCTGGCAGCCATAAACATACAGCTGACTTTCATGCTGTCTCTCAGGACACTGGCAGAGAGAGCCCTTCTGACTCACCCACAATCCCCAGCTAAAGTGTACATAAGCTGAATTGTAAATAGCTGAAAGTCTTCCAAGCTGCCACTTCTGCTAGGAGGGAAGGAATCAATGGAGCAAACAGCCACCCTCCCCTATGTGGCACAGGATGACAAGAGCAATTTGGGGACTTCCAAGTGGCTGCTTGATCTGCCTCCCAGGCAGACCACAGCTAAGCACCACAAAGAGGCTCACGTTAAATGCAGCAGTGGTGCCTGTAAGAGTTCCAATAGGCTGCTGCACCAGGAATGAACTAGCAGTGGCTGAGGAGTCAAGGCAGTCTTCAGAGTTCTGCTTAGCCCTGGCAAGGAAGGCCAGTCCATCAAATTATACCTAATGCCAAGCCCATAGGCTCCCAGGTGGTTTCATATCACAGTTCCTTGGCATAGGCGACAGTTTCACAGGCAATATGTCTGAGACCATGGGAGAGGCTCTACAGAGACTCAAGGTCACAGGAGAAGAAAGGAAGAATGACAGGATGAGGAAAGCATTGGCTATGGGGTCAGACTTGGGTTCACTGTGATGCTCTGTGTGGCTTCAAGCATTCAGTATATGCCAGATATTAGGTATTCCATCTTTAAGGAAAAGGATCACATTGCCTATCTTGAAAGGTGAGAGTAAATAATTTTATGTATCTATTATTTACTAAGTAATGGTGAAGCTGTGCTATGTAGCAATTAAAAATCTGGGATCAGAAAGACCCTAGACTTCAAGCCTAGTTTGTAATACCAACAGGCTACTCTAGACCTTGGTTACTTATTTTGTGACTTGGGTTTCTTTTGTCTTACCTGGCTGTGGGATGATTCAGTGAGATAATGTAGCACAACACAGTGGAACAGATGTGAGCTGGCCACAGTAGTGGTAAGGTCACTGAGTCCAGCCTTTTCCTGCCCCAGAACTGTTTTTTGCATGGTCCAAAAGAGGCATCACTCATGTTCCCCAATGCCTTGGTCTACCTCAGGGCATTCTGTCCTGTGCCTTCATCCTAACAGAAATGCTTCTGCTCTTTAGTGAGTCTCAATTCACTGTCAATTGCTTACTAATCCAAAGTAGAAGACAAAAAACACATTCCCTTTTTATATAAATCTTTCATAAAGAGTCTCAGACTTATCAAGGAGACACTGAAGAACCCTAGAAAACAGAAAAAAAAAGCTTAACTTTAAGACAAATAAAGAACCACTTTACCTAGGAAATAATAAACTTGTGGGACTTGTAGTGCTAGGAGATGATTTAGTCTGTGAAATGAAATCAACTTAAAAAGCTAAACTCATGGAAGGTGGGTTTTTGCCAGTTCAAAAAAATGCCCCCATTATTTAATGGCTAGTAACAAGAAAAGGTAACCACATTCCCCAATTTGATATTTGTTTTTGGCTACCAGTGATAGGATCACTATCTTAGATAGAAAGTTAGGGGGTGGGATAGACAAAAAGTTACGAGGGGTAAGACAAAAGTAACCCAACTCATAAAATAAGTAATTGAGGCCTAGAGTAGCTGTTGGCATTACAAACTAGGCTTGAAGCCTAGACAGTGCCAGGCCTCAGTTGTGTTCCCTACATAATTTTAGGTCCAGATGATACTTATCTTGTAAATCAATCCTTCTGCTAGTTTCTTCTCCTGGAAAACATTACCCCTTTTCTTCTTGTACCCTTGTCTAAGCTTTCAATACCCTATTTACCACCAGTCAACTGAAAGAATAGATAATACTGACTACTGGAGGCTTGGAAATGTGGATTAAATAAGCTTCACATTCATTTTAATTTAAATTGTCATGTGCTTTGGTTGTTTCAAATGCCTTTATACAGCTGTGTAGTTTTGGAATACATATGGATGGCTTCAAATACACTTAAGAAACCAGTAATTATGCATTTTTTGAGACACAACAGCCTTGCAACTAGACCTTTAAAAATAACTCAGAATCATGAGCTTAATTTTCTTGCCAATATTTTCAATATTCAGTATCAATCCTGGTCCTCATTTACTGCAGAACAGTTGGTCGTGACATGGCATCTAACAGTTATCTTTTCTCAATAGAAATGATAATAAATTTCACTGTTAAGAAGAAAATCATCCAAGAAACACATTTGGTTGTGCTTTAAAGAAAGTCATAATAGCAAACTGGGACTCTCTTCAACATCTGGATTCATCTCAAAACCCTGGCAATTTGTGTTTAACAGCAATCATTTCTTTACCAGATGTAGAATGTTTTCTTTTGAGTTTATCTGAACTAAAATGTCATTTGGAAATTGAAAAGAGTAAAAAAGTATGTCCTATTGCACTGACTATAAATAACTTGGAAGGGGAAGGAGGTAAAAAGGCATGCAGTTTACTGTGCTTGCCTAGATGGTCTTATATTGAATCTTCCAGTAAGAGTTTACTATTTAAAATATATGTTATGCTTATTATACTTTTTATCTTAAAAAAACTAATAATTCTAAATTGCATAACTCTTGATTAACTATAAATCAGCCCATTTCTTGATCATGTCAGTTATATCCCTCTTCTCTTGCTGATGGGGGAATAAAGTTCAGAATTTCTAAGAAAGCTGTCATGGATAGACAAATGGTTGTTTTCTTAACAATTCCCAAAATATCCATGATGTAAAGTAAAATGAAAGATGGTTTCCCTCTGAGTATCTTTATAAAAATCAAATCAGTATTCTGGGTAGCTAATAATTTAAAATGAAACATTTTAAATGTTAATGCTTAATATGAAACCTATGTCTATTTGACTTATGGATAAAACTATCTTTATGTGGCACTAAAAATCAGAAAACATTCAGTCATTGCAAATCATGACTCATGTTATAGTTCAAACCATGCCATAAAAAACTTTTAAAACATAAATCTATACATGTTCAACCTCTGTGAGGGGTAGTCCAGCTTCTGGAGAGAATAATTTCTGTCACTTGTACAAAGGCCCCATCAGATGAGACTGCATAAAGCAGTCAATCTTTTTTCATGGGAGTGGGGACTGGGCAGGTGGTGAGAGGGAAGGGCAGGCCCAGACACTGAATCTCATGTCAGGCTAGTCTCTGGGAGGGTACACAAAAGCCCTTCCCTATTACCACTTTTCTGAGATTCCTCCTCCTCGTTTTCTTCCAATTGCAAAAAGGCACCCATGCAAAGGAATAAAGGAGGAAGCCTTCATTTACGAAGACCCCTTATTCTTATGTCCTTCCTCCCCTTTTTGGTGGATCAAGACCAAATGTTTGGAGATTAAATATCAAGTAGCTAGAAGAACTTTGAAAATAAATTTAGTCTGACTCAAGAAGAGGGAAAAGTCCTTGGTAGTTTCAAACTACCATGGAGCAGGAGTATCAGAACCAGAACCAGCATCCTATTCCCTAATTTTAAACTTTACTTTACCTTGCTGATCCATACTAGGTCAAGTACTGGGAGAAAGTAGGTGAACTTTATTTGGCAAATGGTTATCAAATGCCTAATGGGTCTTTCAGCCCAAAGCAGGATAGAGACCTAGAGGAAGAGCATACGTCAGTGAAGTTGTCTGTTGTATACACGTCAGGGAGGGAGGGAGGGAGGGAGGGAGAGAGAGAACAGACAGACAAACACAAGCAAATGAGTTCTTAAATCTGAAATCATATATTTCTTTAAATAAGACAACCTAGGAAAGACTATGCAAATGCAGAAGCAAGAACAGTTCAAAGATCATCTATCCATCTATTCCTCTTCACGTGGCTTATTCCCTCTCCCTCTGAAAGATCAGAACCAAGGGATCCAAAGCATTTGAGACAGGAAATGAGTAAGACAGGAAAAAGGATGTGGTCTGAAAAAGAGTGGATTCTGGGGCTGAGCCAGAGCAAGTAACAGGCACAGGGTCAGAGCTGGGGGAAGGGGTATCCATGGCAGGAAAAGAAATTTCAGTGTTTGTCAATCAGCGTATACTAGAAAGTCAAAGACAGGATATGTTTATAGAATAAAACTACTCTCCTAAAACACTGTCTGCAGGGAAGAGTGCAGAGTATGCAGACTAGCAAGGGATAGAGACCTGTTGGTGGGAGAACAAGATTAGAACAGAAGAGAGTTGGAGCTTCCTCTTTACTCTGAGGGAAGAAAATAATGTATATGAAGTATACTTGAAGGTAAATTAAAAATTAAGCCAGAATATGGAAAAGTGGCAAGTGATAGAAAGTTGGTATATGATAGAGTACTTATGCATTACAAATCAGTAAAGAACTATTTTTGGGGAAAAAAGAGGTGAAAACAAAATATTGCACATGGAAACGCAGTTATACAACTAGAAACCAACTCATGAATAACACAGAAGTGGACTAAGAAACTACTCACTCTTTTAAGATTAAGACTGGAAGAAAACAGGCATCTATTCTTCCCAGTGTATATGGATAAGCCTGAAACAGATCTAGGGTGGGCAGAGAAGCTGGGCTCACACGATAAACACTGCCTGGCAAGGGCAGGTGCCAGAACAGCACCATTCCCCGTCTGCCAGACCCTCTGTGAAACAAGGCCGCCCTTGTCAAGGAGCCAAGCCAGAAGCCCTTGTCCCTGCCTCAGGCTCGAATTTAGGTGTAAAAATTAATAGTGGAAAACAGGTGATTTGAGAAAGTGTGAATATTCCCAAACAATTCAGATTTCAGGGTGATGTGTTAAAATCACTTTTATAGTCTCCATAGGCCCCCAACAGTACTTTATCTAAAATAGGAGCCTGATAAAGGTGCATTAAAGCTAACTGAATGAAACCAGAACTATTCAGCTGTGCTGGTACAATGAATTCAAGACAAAAAATTTTCTGCCCTGTAGTGACACAGTAGGGTAGTTTCTAGACTCAGAAGTATGTAATGCCCTACATCCCTTGTTATCCAAACCTAAACTGTAATCAATAGGCAATGTCACAGGTCTGCTTCTGTACTGAAATAAAAAAAAAAAAGAGGAGGTAGGAACACAAGAACAAGAAGGCATTTCCTTGCCTCATTAGCCTGTAATGTTCATGATGACCTAGAAATCTTGGCAATTCCAACATTTGCGTAACTCTAGAGGGGAAAAAAAAACCCCAGGTGAATGATAATTGGATTACCCCATAATGCCCCAGGGCCAAATGGCTGAAAAAGCCTAGGACTGTGGGGTCTGAATAGTCAAGTGACATTATTTCCTAAACCTGAAACCTGAGACACACGGGCTGACGGTCAAAAGGATGAAATAGTTTAAACTGGGGTTGTCCTAGAAATATTGGAGACATTCGGTGGATTTAGGTCCATAGTTTATTTAACAAGGGATCCTCTGGAGCCAGTATGCTAATCGAAGGGGATTAAGGATCAAGGATGGGAGATCCCTGAGGGGAAAGCTGTCATTGATTTGTAAAGCAGAAAACAGTGTGCTCCACAGACAGCACACGAACAAGGTAAACATTCTAGAGGTGGAGTAAAAAGGAAAAGTATCAGAAAGTATCCTTGTGAAAGCTGTTCAGGCAGCAAAGGCGGATGGGGCTTGGGAGGGTGAGGGTCTCAATGGGAATAAACTGGCATTCAACAACACAGTAGCCATAGGGTGAGGGGTTCATACCGCAATTTCAATGGTGTGTAACCTGGCCTCGGGCAAATTATCTCGCTTTGTGAACTGCGATTAAATAAAGGATTTCACAAATCACAAATCTCGGTTTTAACGTGAAGAACCAACAAATGCAGCATACCTTCATCTGGCACAGAAAGAAGAGAAAATGCTCTTCTAAAAATGGAAGACTGGACAGGCACGGTACAGCTTGTCCTTTTCCATCCAATAAGAAATCTCGTGAGGCTGAACTACATTAAGAACAAAACTCTCCAGCGAGGCCGCAGCCGCCTCCCGGATAGGTATAGTCGATCCGCCGGGAAGTCGCGCACCCGGGGCGGGCGGGCGGGCGAGCGGGCGCGGTCGAATGGGGGCCGGAACACACGAGGCTGACGCGGCGGATTCCCGGGGACAGGCAGGCGGGCGGGCAGCAGGTCCCCGGGCACCTCCCCGGCGCCGAGCCGGCGAGCGTCGCAGCTGGCACGGCCTGGCAGCGGAGTAGGCCCGCCGCGCGCCTGAGGGCGGTGCCCAGTCTCCAGCGCCGCGCGGCCCGGGCCCTGCGGCGAGCACCCCTCCCCCGCCCCGGCACTGACCTGTCCAGGGCCCGGCTGGGCCTGGCCGGGCGGGGCCTACGCAGCCCCAAGGCCCGGCGCCGCCTCGCTCAGGGTCCCGGGCCCGGGAGGGCCGACTGCTTTCGGCCGGGAGCCTCCGAGCCGGGGCCCGGGGCTGCCGCGGCGCATCCGATCGCAGTGGCCTGGCCGGCCTCAACAAAGGGCGACTGGGGCGCTGGCTCGGGCGGGGGCGCGATGCCGGGCGGGGGCGCGGGTGGCGGCCGGGCTGCGCGCGCGCGCCGGGCGCTCGAGGGCTGCAGCGCCGCGGAGACAATGCGGCGCGTCCGGGACGGCTCCCGCGGCAGCCTCGCCGGGGGCGGGGCGGGGCCGGCGGGGGGGCGCGGGGCGGGGCCTCGGGCCGCGCGCTTCCTTTGTGCGGCGGGCTCCGCCCCGCGCTCTCCGGAAGGCGCGGCCCGGCCCGCGTCGCGGCGGGGTTGGGTCTCGGTTGGTGGAGGCGAGCGCCGGGCCTAGTAGTGCCGTCGTCGCTTCTCCTCGGGTACTCCCTCCTCCGCGGTTCACTATCTGTGCGGCCTCAGAGGCAGGACCGCAGTAATTGCGGGCTTAGTATATGTCAGGGCCTAATGCTCGCAGCCCCTCCCTTATTGTTCACAATAACCCTCCAAACAGTCATTATTCTCACTGGGAACCAGGATCAGAGAGGTGAAGTAATGACCGAAGTGACCTAGTCATACCTCCATAAAGGGTGTAATTCCTGCCTGTGAGGTTTAATGTGGGGTTAACTGATCTACAAATTGTCGGCAGTGCCTGGTGCACAGTGGGAGCCCAATAAATGTTATTTTCTTTCCAAAGACTGCTATAACTTGAGCACTCTCTCCTCTGTGTGTGAATGATACTGTCCTTCAGCAAACACACAGGGAGCTATGGAGGCAAGAAGATCTTTGACCTGATGCACAATTCTCACCCCAGGAGCTGCTGCACAGATCTGTAAATTTCTCCCCCCATTTTAGACCTCTTTCTAGTCCCAGTATTTCCCCTTGCCTTTCTTAGTATTTAGAATCATTGTCTATCATTCTATTTCTGTCTCATCACCTGCTTTTCCCTTCTGGCCTCATCTCTTTTTAGTTCCACATTTTACATTTATTTCATAATCCCTGAATGTTTACTTCTTTACTTCTTCCCCCATTCTTTCTCCTTTACATTTTCTGAATTTTCAAATCCTCTTTTCACTAATTTTCACATGGTCTTCCCTTCCCTGCTTCTGCATTTCTTACACTTACATTTTGCTTTATAAACTAACAAGGGATTGAATATCCAACTTCTCTCTCATCCCCAAATGTGCGCACACTTTCCTCTTCTCTCACCCCAAATTCCACTTGTCCTTCCTGGAATGCTGTTTCCCCAATCTTGCTTGTCCAGGTCCCACCCATCCTATAAGGTCCAGACTCAAGAACAGTGGTTTGCAAACTTTCTGTAAGGGACCAAGGAGGAAATATTTCAGACTTTGCAGGCCAGATGGTCTCAGTCCCAACTGCTCCACCCAGCCCTTGGCCATGGATGATATGTACACAAATGTTGTGACAATGTTCCAGTAGAATTTCACTGTGAATACTGAAATTTATAACTCAGTGGTCTGAGAGCTCTTATGAAACAGTATACTTTTGATAGTTAAAATCATTAGCTTTCCAGCTGTACAAACAATGGCAATGTGATGGATGTGGACCTGGGCCTATAGTTTGTTAACCCCTGCTCTACAGCAAGACCAAGTCCTCCCTGAAATCTATACTGACAATCTCTACTCAGCAGTAAAATTTCCCTCTTTGCAACTTGTAAAGCACTTACCCAAAATCCTTCTGAGGCATTTATCACATTTTAGCATTAATTTTCATTTTCTTCTGTGTAATTTTCATCTTTCCAAGCATTCCTTAAGCTCCTTGAAGGTGGGTACAAGCCTTATTTCTCTGTGTACTGCCTCCTGCCCCACAGATGTCCAGAACAGAACCGACATTCAGACATACACACTGAATGTATGGATCTATAAGTTGTGAGTACTTGGCCATTGTTTCCACTATGCAAGGCTTTCTTCTCTCACAAGATAGGACCTCAAGAGCAGGATGCTTGTTATGTGTTGATCTCCTTGGTTACATTTCAAAAAGGCATTCAGAGCATTATGAACAAGATGGGAAAAGGTAGGTAAATGTCAGTTCATTTAGAGGTTGTTAGATAACAAATATTTGAACAAAGAATGTTGCTTTCCAGCAGCCTGAAGACAAGGCATGTGTCCTCAGTCAGGTCCTACACAGCACTTCAATAAACAAATTGGTAATGACAAAGAAACTATACTGTGTAGTTGCTGAGTGGCAACATTAAACAGATGAATTAGTATAATAAGTAACAGAAACCAGGTATAAAAGATTCTTGACCCAACACTTAGTCTCTCTGTGTCTCAATTTTCACATCTTTAAAACTGGGATAAGAAAAGTTCCTATCTCAGAGAGTTACTGTCAGGATTAAATGAAGAAATATATAGGGAGCCTGCCAGAGATAATTCAATGAATATTAGCTATTAACTATTACTAATCTCTTTTAAGGCTGCAACTATGGGGTAAGTTCACAAGATAATATTTAGCAGATATAATAGTATTTTGGCTCAAAACATAAATCATACAAAGTGAGAGGCTGAGGAGAGCTGAAAGATAAAGCACTTCAAGTGAAAAGCAACGTCAAAAACAAAAACAAAACTCTGGAATTCAGTTGATAGTGTCCTCTGAACCAACAGCATTATTTATTCTTGTGGATCAGAAGAGTTCATGTGGAGCCCTGAGCGTAGTGGCCTCGTGAAGGACAGTGAGGAGTTACTGTATTAGGAGCCAGAACCAGGATGTGTGACCTGGAGTTCCTTCAAACTTTTTTCTTCCTCTGAATAATGGGGATAAAAAATAGAACTGCTATCTAGCACATAGCAGGTATTTGAAAAGTTTTAGTGTCTTCCTACAATTCCATATAGATCTAGAAAATACTCTTAACAGGCTTATAAAGATTAGTGGTCTTTTATCCTTGGAATTAATGTGCTTTTTTGGGGACCTGTACTTTCAGAGAATACTGAAAGGTAGAATATGGATAGACAAGCATGACTAGAATGATGGGAATGGAGGTTCTTGTATGTTATAAAGAAAATGTGAAAAGTCTCAGGTCTTTAGCCTAGAGATCATCTCTCTTTTTAATAGGAAGGAGATGCAAGAGATATGACAAATATCTGTACTGTATGAGATGGACTCATAATTCAAAAGATGGAATTATGACCAGTGGTGGCCAAAATCCAGAGGAACAGCTATTGGCTTAACTTTTTGATAATTAAAGCGATTTTACAGTTGAAGGACCTGCTTGCTTGTCTTCCTCCCTCCCTTCCTTCCTGTTCAGTGTTAGAGACTGATTCCATGGCCTTACACGTGCAAGAGTAGCTGTCTCTCTGAGTCATGTCACCTCCCAACCTCTGGGCTGCTTTTCAAAATGACAAACCTCTTGTTGTTGAAAGTAAGCTAAGAGAGTTTGGATGACCTTCTTCCCACATTTTAATTTTTCTAGTGTCTTCTCCACATTCTTTTGCTTTCCTTTTCCTTACTCCCAACTCCTATTCCTTATAAGTCCTTATAGGACCTTATAACCTTTTCATTCTATTTTGTCCCAAAATATTTTTCTTCTCATTTCTCTTCTGATTTCCAAAGTAAACTCCTTTTCTCTTGCTTCTACTCCCTTCCCAGAACATACTTAGCATCATTGCTGGAATTGCCTTCCTGGGTTGCAGGCAGTCTGTGGCACAGTGTCAGAGATCGGGGCCAAGATTGCTGTGCAAACTGGCAGCAAGGGAAGGGGAGCAAGTGGATTGCTGCAGAGGCTGGAGATACTGCTGTTTCTCCCACCGAGGTGGAGTGATCCAGCAGAGGCTCTTCAAACTCAGGCCATGGTGAAGACCACTTGTAATTCACAGACAGACATATGGGAACCCCAGGGCTGAGCAACTTTCCTCAAAGATGCTTTTTGTGAATTGAACTTGGAACCCCCTTCTAACACCTCTGAGGTACTTCCCTTTCCTTTTATAAAATGCAGTAGTTCGTTCCTGGGTTTTGGCACAAAACAAAACAAACAAACAAACAAACAAAAAAACCCAAAAAACCAAACCAAAACAAAACAAAATGCAGCACCTTGCATTCAATTTGTTCAATTTGAAGAACTCTCTCTTACATTAAATGAAGGCAAGATCCATAGCTACTGGGTCTCTGCCTCAACTCTAGGTGCACATATGTTTGCACCAATAACATGGGGATCTCAGACTCTGGTTCCAGAACTTTCAGCTCTCCTTTTTCTCTACCCGTTTACTCATATCTTCCAGGTTCCCTGTCTTTCTTCCTGAGTCATCTTTTTATTTTCCTCTCATTTCCAAATACCCAGTTTCCTTGTTGCCTCGTTTACCCTCCTGTTCTTGACACCCAAGTGCAAGGTGACAGGGGATGGCAAGGAAGGCTGACTTTGTCCCCTCCCCCAGGGCCCAGCTATACTTCATACCGTGAGCTGGGGACTGCTGGATGTTAGGGCTCTTGGGTACAGGCAGGCTACCAGGCATGGCAGTGACAATGGCTTGCTGATGTGGTGACGGGCCTGACCGAGTCTCAGGCACACTCTTCTCCCCAGGCACCACTTCTTTCCAGTCATCATGGACACATTGCTGAGGCTGTTGAGAGGTAGGACAGAGAGATCAGTCTGCTCATACGATAACCGCACTTTTAGACCTAACCCAGTTTCCATGGAGCTTGTAGTAGCAGGCAAGGACCTTAAGCGCAGTCATCTCCAAGTTAGGGAAAGCCCTGTCTTCTTTCTTGGAGTATCCAGAGATGACTTCAACACTTAGTCTATCCAGAAAAACAACTGAATGGAGACTGAGTTATGGCTTCCCTGTTTGTTCCCTGCACCTTGGGGTCAGCTTACTCACCACTGGCGAAGCAGGCTGTAGTTGTAAGATGACAGCTGAGGTGTGCTGGAACCTGCGCTGAGGGGTGTGGGACATGTCCTCAGGATGTCCATTCTGAGGCTCAGGGTCAGGCGTGGGAAGGTGACATTGCTGACTGCTGCTAGGCTTGTGTAGATGGGCAGTGGGACACTGGAGTGGCAGGGTGGGTGTAGCTGGGCCTAGTGGCATGGTGTGGGCTTCTGAACTGGGCTGCAAAGCCACACTTGGGGGGACTGAGGCGAGCTGGGGTTGGCCCTGGGCTTGGGATGCAGGCCGTGGTGGCTGTGGCTGCTGCTGCAGCTGTGGCTGCTGCTGGATCACAAACTGGGGCTGCAGGTGCTTTGATGATGGCTGTGGGAGGAGCTGATGTGGCTGCAGTTGAGCATAAGCTGAAGGGGAAAGACCAGATTAGATAACATGGCTGGGCTGGACTCATCTCCATGTCCCTTGACTGTGCACCTCTCACAGCCACACAAAAGGCTTCCCAAACCCAAGGTCTCTTGCTTTCATCCTTTTCACTTTTCTCCTGGAGAGTGACTAGTCAGTGTCAGGGCCCAACATCCTCTCTCTTCTAGATCTCCTCCCACAGAAATAGTTGTTCCTAATACTCTGCTCTTTGGGCTGTCTCTTAACTCAGTTTAGCACTCATCTTCTCTCAGAAAGTTTCTCTGACCTTCCCAGGTGTTAAAACAAAACAAAACAAAACAAAACAAAACAAAACAAAACAAAACAAAACACCACTGGAATCTAAGGGAGACATACTCTCTTTCTCTTCCATGCCCTTCTCCATGCCTTTAAGACCTGTAGCTTCTCCACTGTTTCCACCTCCCCCCCCAGCAGACAAAAGAGTTCTTGGATGCCTACACTTTGCAGACCAGGGCTGGACCACCATTTCATTTTTTAATTGTTTATTGTTTAATTTTACAAATGGTGGGATCTAGGAGCAGCTATTTAACCTTTCTGGGCCTCAGCTTCCTAATCTGAGAATTGAAAATACAGTTTCTGTTCAGAAAGTTATTGTAAGATGAGAGAAACAAAAAAACTCTATGAGAATAAAATGAAGAAAATGACATAATGTGCATAGCACAATGCCTGGCATCTATATGTAATTACAAATACTATTTCAGTCTTGGTTTGGATTCTCAGAATATCTTGGGAGTACCTCTGTCATAATAATATTTATGGTAGTGGGCTATACTGTTTCTTTTTTATCTTCCTTTCCAGACCATGAGTCCCTGTGGCTAGAGACTTCAGTGTGTGTCTTTACCCAGTACCTAACATTGTGTCTGACAATAGATTGGTTTAGTTACAACAAGAAGATCTGGACTTTTTTTGTTCTCACGTGTTTTTGCTGTGTTGCTCATTTTTCTTTCCTCCATTTCAATCAGGCTGACTCTTTGAAGTACGGACAATTTTGTTTTTTAAAGCAAAAAACATCTAGTTAGCATCTAGTTCCTGCTTTGTGTATATTATGGATCCAGGAAATTCATCTCAGAGATTGTTTCTCCTCATGAAAATCACTGCCTGGTGGGATCCAGGCCAGCTCAGAATGAGCCAATTCTGCTGAATCTGTCCTGTCTAAAGCTGGCCCCCAAGACTCCAACATCTGGAGAGCCACAGAAAGAGGACATGCCCTGCAAATGCACAGAAGGCCATAGCTGGAAACTCCCAAATGAATTTGTACACCTAAAGTCTCACAATTAGGAAGGTTAAAGGACAATTCTGGGTCTCAAACTAATATTTTTTAAAAATGCTTGTGATGCTACAGGTACTCATATCTCAAACTGAGTTAGAAAGAGGTAGTTTCTTTCTTGAATTTTATTATTCTATGTAAGTTTGCAAGTATCTCATCATTGCTTAACATGGAAGTCCAAGGAGGATGACAGCAGAAATGGAAAGGAAAGAACAGAAACAGGAAGTGTTACAGAGGAAAAGCACAGTGGCTCTTGGTGGATGACTGCTGGAACCAGAGATGGGGAATCTGGGAGGCCCAGGAAGTGTTACAGAGGAAAAGCACAGTGGCTCTTGGTGGATGACTGCTGGAACCAGAGACGGGGAATCTGGGAGGCCCACAGAGTTTTCATCTAGATAACACTAATAATGGAATTGGAAAATCTGTACATCAGTGTGGTTTTGGAGATGTGTTGGGTCTGAGGTGACTGTAGAACCTTGATGGAAATTACCATCAGGGATTTGGTGATTGTAAATTTTCCCTGATCCAAGTCTAAGCCCTGTGTCCTAATTCTACATGGGAGAGCTCAGAGGTTAACAAGCAGTACAGACTGTTCATCAGGCAAATATGCTGGATTTGATGGCCCATGTCTGTAATTCTAGTACTCTGGGAGGCTAAGGCAGAAGGATCATAAGTTCAAGGCCAGCCTGGGCAAATTAATGACCTGTGGAGAACTTATCTCAAAATAAAACATTAAAGGTGGGGCTGGTGCTATAGCTAAGTGCAAAGGTCCTGAATTCAATCCTTAGTACTGCAAAAATATCAAAACAAGTCAGGTACTGGGCATAATGGTGCATGCCTGTAATTCCAACACTTCAGAGGCTGAGGTGGGAGGATCACTGTAAATTTGAGGCTAATCTGAGCTACATAGTAAGTTCAAGACCAGCCTGAACTACATAGCAAGACCCTGTTCATCTGAGGTCAGAGCTGGCAGTGTTCCACATCAGGGAAGCTAGGGGAATCAAAGGCATGTGCCCACTACTGCTGACTGTGTGGCCTGAGACAAGAGCTTCTTTCTTAACAGAGCTAGTTTCTTTGGTGGAACAAGAAATCTGGGTTAGTTAATCACACAAATCTCTTCCAGCTGTAGTTGGTGGGCTGCCTATACTAGGAAAAGTTTTAAAATTCAGGCTTTATAAGGTGATTCTACATTTACAGAGCATAAAAAGTATAGTTAGGGACCATGTACATTATTTTACCAAATGCTACAGTTTGAAACTCTTGCCAGTCTGTTAAAAGATTGGTCCACAGGATGGTACTACAACATTTAAGCCTTGGAACAGTGTTCAGTTCATCAAAGACATGCCATTGAAGGGCATCATAGAACCTTTACCCACCTTTGCTCTCTTGCTTCTTGGGTATGAGGCAAATGATGTTGCTATACCATGTGATCCTCCCATGATATGGGCCACAACAAAGACACTTGGTCATGGACCAGAACCTCCAAAACTGTGAGCCAAAATAAATCTTGTCTAGGTTGATTACTTCAGGTATTTGCTTTAGTGATAGAGAGTTGAAAAACACACCAAAAAGACTGAGAAGGGAGCTGCTGGCTTCATGGCTGCTTATTCCTGTGCTTCTCCTCCTACACATCCTTTCCCCTACTTGTGCTGCTCATTGAAAATGGGAGGTAATCATTTTAGGACAAATGATACTGCTAAATACCCAAGCTGGAAATAAAGCTTATAAGGTTTAAAGAAGTTAGTAGATCAACCACCCAAAGGTTTTTCTTGAGGATCATACATCATTAACCTTTTGAGGTTAATGAAAAACAAAGACCATGATTTAACCTCGGCATTACCCTGTGTCAAAGTATTTATTTTTGGAGTAGCAATAATTTTCTAACTGATCTTTCTGATTCCAGTTTCTTTCTGATGTAATCCATCTTATAGAGTGCAAATTAATCTTTCTAGTGCACTGATCTGACCTCTAACTAAAAACCATCAGGATTTATTCTTGTCTATTGTAAAAAACCACTGGCACTCCATACCTCTGTACAATGTAAACTAGTATTTTAAGTTTTATTTCTCTGACCAAAGCAATCTTTAATTATCCCATGTTCAGAATTTATGCTTTTTCCCATACTGTCGAGAGGTCATAAATCAAATTCTATATATCCTTCCTTGACTGTATAGCTGACAGGACTCTTTCTTTCTCTGAACTGCTTGTGAGTTTTCTCTGCTTGCACTGACCTAAAATGCACTGTGCTGGACATTTGGTGTGAACTCTAGAATCAAAGTGCTTGGATGTAAATATTAGTTCTGCTGCCTACCAGCTGTGTGGCACTGGGCAAGTTACTTGACCTCTGTGTCATCTTTAAAAACGGGGATAAGGATGATATGTCTAATAGTTATTTTATTAAATAAATAATCTCCTTTAATAGGCAGAATTCATGTAATTCATTTGTTTTCTTACAAAGTACCTCAAACTTAGTAGATGCTTAATCAGTCTTGCTGACTAAATGAATGATAACACTCTATTTGTGGGACACGCTTGTTCTAAAAAACTGATTCTCTTGAGAGCCAAAACTTAGGTAAAATAGGTATAACCCCATAGACCATTTGGACCTTGCCAACATTCTGGCTTACTGCCAGTCCAACCATTGTATGCAGGCTTCCTGTAACTGATCTACTTATTGTACCATAACACTGTCTGTTTTCCTGCCTTTTAGGTCTCTGTTTCAGTGCTTCCACTTTCTGGAATCTTTCCTTCTGTTTTAGTGATCTAAGGTTCAAGGGTCTTTGGCTCCATTTCTGTTCTCCCTGCTAGTCTTAACTTGCAATTGTGGGTGTTTCCTCAGAATTCCTGCATGCTTTGTTGACTTGATTCATTTGTCACTTAACATACTTTCTTTTACACATGCATTTCATTGGTTCTGAAAAATTGATTATTCCTTCCCTTTTAGCATCTTTGGAATTGGGATACTTATTACATGCTATGTTAAGTTAATTGGCAGGGGTTATTTTTCTTAGAGTTAATAAACTAATGGTACATCTTATAATCAGAGATGTCCTAGGTGAAATGAAATAGAAATACTTTTATTTTTGTGTGTATATGCTATCTTTCCAGTAAGACTATATGCTTCTTTCTAAGGACAAGTAGCTATATCCCCTGCATGCTATTCTCTCTCCTACTGGAAAGTTCATTGCTTCTAAGAAACACAAGGAATTGGTCCCATGAGACCTCACAGGCAGTTTTGGAAAGTTGGGATCAACTCTTTCTGGCAAGAAGCAAAGGAGGGGCAAGTCTAGGGCATCTACAAATTAGCACCCAATTCAGAGGAAAGATTGTAGGCAATTCTCAACTTCCTGTCTGGTGCCCTACCCTTGAACTGCCTACTTAGAATCTAAAGAGGCCAGTTCACTCACTGCTTCAAACCAGTTCATTGATAGCAACAAGAGGATTAAGGTCTTTCAGGCAGGGGGCTGAATGTGAGAGATCATTGGCATGCCTCTTCACGGTACCCTCTGCCAGAATTTATCACTAATACTTGTAGATCTCTATTGTTTCAAGGTTTCAAATATGCAGGAAACAGCCCACTGTTTCAAAAACACCCTGGAATATATGGGAGTTGTGAACATCTCTCTTACAGGTGGGAGGCCTGCTTTTATTTTTCTAGGAGGCCATATAATTGACTATCGTTTAGAGTTAACTGGGTGAGTGAGGATGCCTGTGGGAGAGGAATGGCATATCTTTTTACTAACTACTACTTTTTAAGATTTAGCAAGTTAAGTGAAAATATATATTCAACCATTCATTCACCCAACAAATATTTACTAAGTACCTACTAGAGGCCACCTACTATGCTTGGTGCTGGATGAAACATGTCTCTAGAATCAATTATAGCATAGTAAAAGAGACAGATGGTAGACAGAGACTCTTAGCATAGTTCTGTAAATACTATGATGGCAGATAAGCACAGATATTGAGAACACAGAAAAAGAGGACTCAGCTTTGGAAGGAGGGCAGATGGGCTTCCCAAAGGAAGTGTTTAACATGATGCAGAGTCAGAAAGATGACAAAAGAAACAGCAAATAGGGAGATTTAGAAGCATGAAACACTGCTACACTCCAGGACCTACAGAGTATCCTGTGTAGTTGCAGCCCAGGGTGTCTGCAGGAAAGAAGCCAGAAGAGGAGGCATTTTTAGCTTGGATCTAAGGTGTGCAGCACAATAAAGAGGCTGCTCATCTCCAAACAATGCTTTGTGTGATCAAGCATCAGGGGTGACTGAAATTAAAGTTGACTAGAGGCCAGAGCTCCACATGCAGAGAAATGGGCAAGGACATTCTTTATAGAAAGACCTAAGGCAAGCCACATGAATTTTCCATGATGAATTCCTCCTGGGCTTATGGATGGAAGGAGTCTGAGATGGGAAGGACAGCTAGGAGAATAAAGGGGAGCTAGGTTATAAAAACAGGCTTGCCAACTGCTGAGCATTCTATGTGGTCCATATAAGCCTTTAACATCTTTGGACCTACTTGGCAGCCATCTGGTAAAAACCCCTGTATATACAGGATTCCTTGCTAAGCAGCTTGGACATTCAAAAAGAAATTAGTATCTGCATTTCTGCCCTGTCCTGCCCATGGCAGAAGGATGGAAATGTAGTGATGTAGCTGTGAGTATGGGTTTTAGAGTCAGACAGATTTGGGTATGAGTATGGCTGTACTAACTATAGGTTTTGCAACTTTAGATAAATTGCTTCATCTCTCTGGATCTTGACTTCATGTTCTGAAAATGGTGGTACATATCATATAAGGTAGTTGTTAGGATCAAATGGCACTGCCTGGTACCTAGCAGATGCTCAGAAAATTGTAGCTATTCTTAAATTTCTGCCTGTTCTTTTACATTGCTTTGAATATCTCAATAATTTTTTATAATTTCAATCTTATTTATTAAACCAGGCAGAGTCCTGTACAAGCAGGAACTGGAGTAGTTTCCAAATAACTTTCATGACCACAAGGTTGAAGGAAAACTGACCTCATTTGTAAGATGAGACATGGTTTACTTGCATATGACAAATACCCCAACTGCTGACAGCTGAGTGAATTACTTGCCAGCAGCAAGCACAAATGAATGGAGCAAGCCTAGAATGTGACTTTCAAAGTGTTGAGGGTTTTGCAGGTAATTTTGGAGGAACAGACAGTGGGAATGGTGTGTCCTGGCAGAAGGTAGGGAGGCAAAAGGTCTATGACAGGTCAAGCCAGCCTCAAAGGGGTAGGAGTGAGAGAAGAAACAAGAGCATATTTGCTTGGCTATAACATAGGGTCTGCATCAAAAAGCCATACCAACCAGGCTGGCATGGTGGGCAGCATGGGGAGAGTGTTGCAGTCAAAGAGCCAGTCCATCAGTGGCATCAATATGCCACTTAGAGGGCCCTTACTATGGACTAGGAATACAGACATAGCACAAGTTTCTAAATATAAGAGAAATCTACAGTCCCAGAGGAAGATCTTTGTAATGATGGTGAGTAGGGTGTCTTGGAGATCAGTTAAGTCTCATCCAGGTAGGAGGCCTTGAGCAAAGCATTTGGAAGGCAGTACAGAGGATATCTTATCAGAATCTGGTGATCACCTGATGATAGACTGGGCAATGACAGATGGTGGGAACAAGGAGGGAAAGAGAATGGAAGTCTATCATGACTTTTTCTGGGCTGGTCACTTTCAAAGGCTTCCTATTCATCTTTATGGTCTATGGGAAATGTGACCACTCTGTTTTATAGATGAGAAAACTGAGATTTACAGAGACTAAGCAACCTGATCATGATCATTAAACTTAAATGAAAATAGTGTGAAACCAAGTTGAATGCCAAAGCCCCTGGCTTTCCTGCTGGAATACTCTGCCTCTCTAGGGAAGGAAAATGAAGTCAAAGCACTTCTGAGCTTGTGTACCTGGATTCCAAGACTGTGCACAGTGGCTAGGAACCTGGGAAAGCGGACCTTTTTGTGGAGGAAGACTTCAGGGTTTTTGTTTTGTTCATAAATTCTCCAAATAAAAGAAATTTGTATGTAAATGGGCCAATACCTGAGTAGAAGTATCCTACAGATAGTGGAAATCTAGGGGAGAGGGGATGTGGGCAGGGATGGATGCATACTGAGAAGCCACTGGTAGAGAGATGGTAGGTATCTGAGAGGTGGGAACAGACAAGTTCTTCTAAGGGTGAAATATGAAGGGATACAGACAGGGGAGAGCCAGTGCCAATGGGAGTAAGTCAAGGGAAATGGCAGGAGGAACAGGTCCCATCTACTACACATATGGTCACATGTGCAGATGGCCATTCCAGCCTCAGGTGCTTCTCAGTGCTGCTGAGACAATTTTTCTGTTTCACTCTTGAAATTGACCCATTTTTCAGAGCACAACTCAAATTTCCACAGCCTCTATTAGAATTGCAGCTTATGTTTATCTATGGAACTCCCATGATGCTTAGCATAATGGTTGACACAGAACAGTTGCTAACTGAATATTTGTTGAGCCAAACTGACTGGTTAAAGAAACAGAAACTTTGAAGGCGCAAGCTAATTATTCTTTCTGAGGCATACCTTCTTCATTTGGGCAATGGAATTAACAAGATATGTGGGTAAGGCTGTTAGTATAGTTTCTGGAACATAGTTGTTCATTAAATAGTAATTTTTATTATTAGCTGGCAGAAACCAGGGAGGTGGTATAATAGAAACCTAAGAAGGAAAGAAGGAATGCCGAACAATTCCAAGACCTTTGTGCAACACAGTTGGCTTTCTCTTTCTCTTACCCAAAAGACACACACATGCACATGTGCACACACACAGAGTCACATAGTGAAGGATGTTCAGCACTATATAAAACTCTTCCACTGATAATCTTCTGAGCCCCCCCCCATATAAAAGTAGATTCTTACTGTAGTAAAAATCTAACTTTGGGCCTATAATACATAGCTGAAGTGTTCTTTGTGACTGAGGTCATGATTTTAACATCAAAATTGATACGAATTTTGATTTCCAGCTAGTTAACAGGCCTACCTGTATGCCTTGCTATTTACTGAATTCTTTAAGTAAAAGTATCTGCCCCACAGTTTGGTGGCTGCTTTAGGAGGAAAATATGGTACCTAAGAATCTTGAACAAACAGAAATCTCTGCTCCCTGACATAAAACATCTTCTGTGATAAAAACAAAGCAGCTATGTAGCAGGCCTGCCCAAAAGAGAACTCTCTCTTCAGCTGAGATGTGAGGTGGACTGAGGATACCAAACAAAAACTGGCACCTGGAGTGCCATGGCTGGGTGAAAGGGCTCAGGGTTTTCAATGATCCATCAGCTCCCTTTTATCACAGCATCCCCCACCTGGTCAGCAACTTTCTCCTCACCTCTGGGCCTAGAGCTTGTCATCTAGAATGAGGACTCCAAGAACCAAGCTTCCTAGCTGGAACCATGGCCTAGTTCCTTTGGGACTTGGTTCCCCAAGGGATCCTTGCAGCCTGGCCTTTGGTGGTCCCATCCTTCTATCACTGAAGAGGGCAAGGCCAGTCCTTTTACTTCCCTCTCTGAAGCCCAGCCTCTTAGGTTCAGCTTTCCTCCCCTTGTCCCCTCCCCCACACCCATCCCTTTTCAGGGCATAAGGGACCTTTTCTATTTGCAGAGCCTAAAGAAGCTGGTTGCCAAGGTGACAGGAGAGGGAACAGCAGGGAGCTTGCCAGGGGGGAGGGGCTTTGCCCCCAAACAGCTGTCAGTGGGAGCAGTCCCAGATGGGACTAGAGAGTTTGCCTCTCTGGGAGGAAATACCCCCAGGAGGACACATTCCTCTTGATTACACTGAGCCCCCGCCCAACTCCCACCCACCTTCCCTCCCCATCAAGAGGCTCCACTGACTACCTTCCCTGGGGGCAGGCAACTGGCTCAAAAAAAAACGCTCAGATAACAAACAAAACATGCACAGTGCTCTGCATCTAGCTCTCTCCCTCACACACACAAGCATTCTCTTCCCTCTGGCTGCCTTCTCCCAGGCTCATTCACAGTGGGCTGGCAGGGCAGGAGGTCAGAAGTCACCTCTGCCTGGGAGCTGAGGACCCCAAGACAGGTGCTGCTCCAGAATGCCCCACCCCAGGTCATAAGCATAATTCCAGAGGCCCCAGCAGACCTACCCCTAGGAGATTTCCCCCAGCTGCCTTCCATTCCGTAGGTGGGAGTTGGGGAGTGGAACCAAGGGCCTACAGGGAGAAAGGGATGGGAGAGAAAGAAGAATGGAATGGACAGTGGGAGGCAAGAACAATGCAGGGCGCACTGGTCTGTGCCTCTGGGGTGAGGGTCTTTGTAATTTTCAGCTCACAGCTGCTCCATAGAAAGTTCCTTGGGGCCGCTGGTTTCTGTATTACATCAAGCCACATACTGTTAGTCTCAGGGCACTGGATCTTAAGTCTGTCACTGATTGATGTTTACTTCTCACAGCTCAAGAGGAGAGCCCACCACCTACCTCTGCAAATCTGAAACTGCCTGAGGACCCCCAGGCTTAGCTTTGGGTCAGAAACTAGAAAGGCTAAGAAGGCCCCAAATCATGAAAAAATGAGAGGGCAACCTGACTTGATGATTAAAGGCCACAGAAGCTGACTCTAGTGGATGTGGAATCTGGTCCCAGTTCTGCTGCTCACTAACTTGGTGACTCAAGGGCTTTACGTGTTAAGTTCTTGGGGAACCTCCATGAGTCTGAGTTTCCATCTCTATAAAGTGGATAAAAACACCTCCACCACTGAGCTCTTTTGAAAGGTTGGAGAAGTGGTATGGATGAAGAGCCTTGCATGGTAGCTGGCATGTGATGGACTTGTTCCTGTTGTTGGTCCCCTTTCTGTCCAGTTTTCTTGAGACCCCATAGATGTGGCCCAAGGATTGCTTTTGAGTAGTCCTCAGAATTTGGGGGCCTGCTTAAGTTGAGAGAGAAGCTACATTCTGGCCAGTCAGGACTGGAGTTCTCAGGAAGTCCTGAGTCTTGAAGCTGTGAGTTAGATGAAAATGTAGCAGCAGTGTGGCCTGGAGGCCTTGGCTCTAGCCCAAGCTGTTATTGACATACTGTAAGATCCCTGAGTCTTCATCCTCTAAACCTCAGTTTCTTTTTCCATAAAAGGAAGAGGCTGAGCCAGTCTCTGGAGAAAGCAATGCCAGACGGTGAGAAACACTCTGGACCACAAGGCCTCTGAGGGGAGGGGCCTGCCTCAGTCCAGCAGTGACCACAGGCAGGCAGACTGGCCCTTGTGACTTTTAAAATCTCACAAAGGTGAACAAATGACTTCGGCTTGGTTTCTTTCCATCTGAGTGATATGTGCTCTACTCATGTTTCCTCTCTGTCTGGGATGCTTTTTCTGTCTTGCCTGCCAAAGTTATTGTGCATCTTCTAGGACTGAGGTGTCAGCCCTTCTGATGCAGCCTGCCTGGCAGTGAGCTGACCACATTGTACCTAATGCAGGGTTAGGAAACTGAAGAAATTTATTCATATTCCTGGCTCTTCCCCTTTGATTTGTACACCTTTAGATAAGAAATTGTGCTTTGGTTTTAATCTAATGACAAGCATATAGTAAGTTCTCAAGAAAACAAAACAGAAAGCCAAACCAAAACAAAACATACAAATTGGATTGCACAATGGTCTGGATGAGGACAGAAGGTTAGAAGTTTTCTCAGAGATGGTACCAGAGTGATTCTCTCTTTAATACCAAGCCATATGGTCCACCATGATATTTATTTCTGTGATATAATGGCTTGGTCTTGTTTCCTAGCCTGATAAATCTGACTTCTAGAGCTCTTGGCAGATTTTTCATTAAATGCTGCTTGTAACAGGCAGTTCTGGGAAAAGCTTAGCAGGCAGGGAAAAGAGTCTAGCCAGAGGGTACTGATTCATCCCCTTTGAAGAATCGGCCTTACAAGTAATTAGCTGGATTTTTTTTTTCATCTTCTAGATATAGTCTCAAGTGTCCTCACTGGAATGCAGCTCTTGGCTAGATAGTTCCTCTGCTCCTACAGTGCTCAGAGCTTAGCTCACAGAGTAGTACTGGTCACACTGTGCTGCCCTGTACCTGTCTGTCTCCCCATCCTGTTGGCCCATCCTGTACCCTCCATATCTCACTGATGTCTACACACCCAGAACTTGCAACATGACCGGGAAATATCTGCTTATGTGTGCCTGTGGAATGATAAGAAAATGAACCTTCACTTCCCTATCTCCCTGTATGGTTCTTAAGTACCTGGCTGGTCTCTATCCTATTCCCTGAGACTTACAAAATTTCAAAATAGTCTGCTGCCAGCCTCCACTGACTCAAGATTAACAGCTATGCCTGTGTGCTCCAAGATCCATCACTGTGCCACCGTAAAGAAGGACTAGTTCCTGTCCCCTATGGCTTTCTTAAAGTTAGACTCAAAGCATGTAAGAGAATCCAGAGCTGACACACACCTCAAGATTAGGAGAGGGATGGAGACACGTGGCTAGAATCTTAGCACAACCATTGTAAAAGCAGGGCTTGGAACCTTGCTCCTGACTCAGAGTCCAGGTTCCTTCTTCCCAGGGCCCTTACCTGGTGCAATAAGAGGGTGGGTGGCCACAGCAGGAATTGCCCGGCTGAGGCCAGCCCGGCCCTCCACACTCCCTGGCAGGCTGCTGTTGCCATCTCCTTTCTTGAGTGGCTCCATCACACTGTCAGCTATGCCAGGCTTGGCACCTGCAGGAGAACCCTGAGCAGTGTTTCTGCCCTGTGATGAGGTAGGCAGAGGTTGGCTACTGCCCGGAGTAGGTTTCAGGGCCAAGCTGGGCAAGACAGGCTGAGTGGGGGTAGGACCCGAGACTGCTGCAGCTGGTGTCTGCTGTGTTCGGAGGGTCAGGTTCTGTACCTGGAAGAGAGGGGTCTGTGGGAGTCCAGAGAATGTGGGTAACAATAATGGCAACACATAACTAGGAGAAGAAGTTTGGGATGAATTCAAGGATGGCCTGAACATGATAATGGATTATAAAATCAGAGAGAAACATGGGGGGAGGGGGAGAAGAAGGAGGAAGAGGAGGAAAGACAGACAGAGACAGATAGAGACAGAAACAGAGACAGAAAATATTAGTGAATGAGTTAGGGGCTGAAAGAGGAACCAGGAGCAGATGGAGTATCAAAAGAGGACAAGAAAGATCACCAATGATTGAGTCCACCAACAGAAGGACCTGAATTGTGAAAAGTGGCTGCTGTCTAGGCTGGGGCAGGCAAGGGTGGGGAGGCCAGGATCTCTCACTGCTACTAGCCTTTGCCCTCCCCCAAACTATCAGAATTGGATTCATACACCGAGAAATAATCTCCAGATACAGTGGAACATGGGGCTTCCCATGCTGAAAAAAAGCAGGGCAAAAGTGAAAGTCAACTGACTAGTAAGGCCACCAGGCAAACGACTATCTTGTCCTTAGAATAAAGGTTAACTCTAGGGCCTTTCGACCCCGGCATACTTATTCAGCCTGGTCCTTGGCGCCCTCTGCTGGACATGTGGTGGCTGTGCCAGACTCACTCACTCCCTGGCTACCCAATCCTCCAGTTCTGGCTCCATTTTGGAGATGGGGTGCGGAGAGAGCAGTGAGAAATTCTCAATTCTCCTTTCCCAGCTGTCCACAGGATCTTCACAGCCATAGTAGCAACCACGTGCTCCCAGAAGAAGGCAGGTATCCAGGAAACATTCTTATTTTCCCTTCTGTGCTATTTTCCCTGATTCCTAGCAGTGCTGGCATATGTAACCAGAGTGGAATTTTCCACTTGCAAAGCAGCCACAATAAAGCAAGTTATCCCAGAGATGAGATGGGGGTACTAAAGCCTAGAATTCTGTCCTCTGATTCCTAACTATATTTGAGAAGAAAATAGAGTGAAGGAGGGTTGAGGCCATTTGAATGGTAATGAAAGAGCAAGTCTGGGAGCACCTGCTTCCCTAAAAGAACCCAGCCTTTCCAAAGACTCAAAGCTCCCCCAGAGCGGCCCATCCCCAGCATCCTACCCTTCTACAGAGCTGTCCACCCCCCTTGCCCTCCCACAAGCATGGAATCCTCACCTGGGCAGGGGTGGGGGGCCGGGCAGGGGAGCCAGTGCCGAGCTCAGGCTGCACAGTAGCGACGGTGGCCGTGGGCGTGAAGATGAGCTGAGGGGACAAAGGAACAGTGCCGCCTAGGCTCCTAGCTACCTGAACCAGGTTACCTGGTTGGGCCTGGAATCACAGGAAACGAGGTGCCTTTTACCCGCCCAATGTGAGCTCAGCCACGTGGCAGAACAGTTTAGCCAAAGTAGATATGAGGATGGCTAGGGAAATAAAAATAGGAAGGCAAGAAAGGGCAAGAGGACCAAGGACTGATTCAGTGTCTCAAGAGGCTTGCAGCATGCTGACCCAGGCTGGGCAATGATGGTGTGGGGTCTGGGGGCTATTCTGGGGCTTCAGAACCTTGTGGGGGATTCATCCAGGGGGAACCAATATTCTTGGGACATGCTGAAGTCACTCTCTCCTCAGAGTCCTGGCAAGCAGGGACCTTGGGCAGATGCCTGAGGGTTATTTCCTAGGTCTAAGCTACCCTGACTCCAGGGCTACACTGGAAAAATACTCTCCTTCAGAAAGATTCAGATCACATGTATGCTTTTGATCATTTTCTATTCAAGTTTTTACTCAGGGAGTTAAAGACAGCAATGTCATAAGAAGCAGATAGCTTGTATCTGTGGTTGCATCTCAGTCTCATCTGGAGGACAGAGGTTATTGATGTTCCTTGCCTGGCACCTCCATCTGCAGGTGGGTCTAGCTCTGTGTCCTTCTGGATAAACTGGTGCCAGGGTACTTTTGTGCAGCTCTGTGTTGATGCATCTGGGCTTGCTCCTTTTTGTGTGTATGTCTTGATTTTGAGGGGCAGCAGGCAGGTGTCAGGACCCCAGGGGTGGGCTGCTGGGTGAGATGTGAGAATGACTAAAGTGAAGGTGCAGGCAAATTTGGGTGGGGTCATTGTAGCTGGAAGTTTGCTGGGGAAGTGGAAGTCTCTTTTATGTTGTGTGTGCAAGAGGTGTTCCCTGGGGATGGAGATGTGTCTCAAATGATGAACTCGGAGCCATGAACAAAGGTGTGGGAACAGGACCAGAAAAGCTCCAACTGTCAAGTTCCAGCCATAAGAGCAAAGGGACAGGCAGGACTGCATTGTCTCTAGGATGATATAACAAGGAACCAAAGGGAAAACTACAGAATAGAAAGTATTAGATATGATTCTGTGCTTGGATTCTAACACAGTAACATTGTATGTTCTTGCCTCCTAAGGAGAATGTTGCTACGGACCCAGGAAATTCTTCTGGATCTTAGTGGGCACTTTTCTTTTCTTAGGCACAGGTGTAAAGGAGAGAGTCCATTAGCAGCAGCAGCAGCAGCAGAACTAGCAGCAGCAGCAGTAGAAGTAGCTGGCTCGGAAGCTTACCCCCTTGGGCTACAATACACATTTGGGTCCTGAGCTAGATAGAGGTGACCAGTCCTTAGAGGGGAGATGATCCCATTTCTGTGAAGCACCCAGTATCTCTGCATCTCATCTTACAGCCTGAGTGCTGAGGACCATCTGAGCATGGAGCCCTGCACTGTCTACCCTAATTGGTTCTGAAGAGCAGATTCTGATACTTGGTTTCACTCCAGAAGGAAGGGAAACACCCTGGGTAGTTACCTTGGAACCCATCCTTCTATGAGTTGTGGAGCTTACAAAACCATGTCTCTCTCAGCCTTCAAGGCCCACCCTTCTTTATTCTATGCCCTTTCTCTTGCCCCAGCCTCTCCTGCTCCACCCTCCTTATTTAGTCTCCTAGCTTCCAACTTCTATCTTTGCCCCCACAACCTCAGAGGCAAAACCCAGGCTGTGGGTACTCACCATCTGTGCCCTGAGATACATCTGTGCTTGGCTTGCAGTCAGGGCTGGCGAGGATGTGTTGCCCAAGAGTACAGCCTGCTGGGCAAGGCCCGAGGCTGTGGCTGAATTGACACTCTGGGCTCGGTTGATGAGCTGGGCTGCAGCTGGAGAGGCTGCCAGGTTGATCTGGTGAGAGAGACACATGAAGTAGAAAACAGGAGGTTATGAGGGGTGAACTGTGTCCACTTCATCTATTTATTGCCCTTCTTCCTTTTCTGTCCATTGGTTTTACAATATCCTTTAAAACCATCTCTGGTCCTTGAGCCTGGTGACTTCCTTCTGGTCTAGCTGCAGAGGATTGATGTTGAGAGAAAACTGAGCTAACACCAGAGCCTCAACTATGGAAACATGACGGGGTGTTAATATAAGGGTTAGAAAGAGGCCATGCACTTTTTTCCCGTGGCAACAGCAACAGACTCTAGCCATGATCCCATGCGGCTAAGGATTCCCCACAAATGGGTCTAGGAACTCGTGAGCATTTTGGGCAAGAAGGAAGGAACCAGTCCAGAGAGGTGGACTCTCTTGCTACCCTGCCTACTCACCGAAGATGACTGGGCTGGGGCCTGTGCAGACACACTGCTGCTAGAAGTACTCCCTTGTCTGTTGGCCACCAGGCTTGCCTGGAAAAGAACAAATGCCTGTCACTAGTGTCTCACTCCCCACCCCATTCTCCCAAGTCATTCATTCTTGGGACCTCATCTTCCAGGAACACCCTAGACCATGGTGAGGACAGCAGCCTCTGGAGCAGTGCCCCCTGCCTGACTCATGTAGCCATGAGTGAGAGCCCAGCCTGTACCTACCTTGAAGGGTTGTTGAGAAGACTGAACAAGCAGGATTGGCACTAAGAACACTCTGACTGCCCGCTATTACTACTGCTCGGCATTCCCAGCTCTCCACAGTGCTCCATACCGTAACCTGCTTCACCCAAATACATGGCCTGCCCTTCGGCTCTTGGCTAGCTTCTTCTCACCCTTCAAGCGTCGGCTTCAATGTTACTCCAGCACCTAGGCCTTCCCTGACCACCCAGCGCCATCTTCTGTCCTTCACTTGTAGCAATCTGTTCTTGTCAGTCACAGTTGATCACAGCCTAGTTAAATAGTTGTTTCCTTGTCTGTTTGGGTTCCTGTTTACTTGCTGTCTCCTGACTCTAAAGCTCCAAGAGGACAGAGTCCACAGTACATCCATGATGAGTGCTGCACACAGCAGGTACATCAAGCATTTTGTCAAATGACAAATAAACGCATACATGAATGTGTTGTTCTAAGTCACTAGGAGGAGAGAGCAATGCCAGACAGGTAAGTTCTTGTGAGTTATGGTCCCTCCCTAGCAGTGTGGTGGTGTGGGTAGAAAAGGGGCTCTCTCAGCACCCCTTCCTTGGGCTGCCCAGGACAGAATTACTCTACTCACTAGCTCTGTGATGACCTGAGGTTCTGTCCTTCACCCACCAATAGGCAACAGTGCCAGCTTTGTGAGATCCCTTTGAGGACTGTAAGAGGGTTGTATGGGCCATACTTTTCTCCTTTTCCTGTCTCTGCCACAACTTCAACCCAAAGGAGCCTTGGTGCCATGTTCCCTGTGATTCTCACCTGCTGGACAGCCGCCAGGCTCTGGAGCTGGGCACTGCTGAGCTGCTGCTGCTGTAAGGCAGCTGTCTGCAACATGAGGTGCTGCTGCTGAGCGGCATACATCTGCTGCAGGTACTGAGCTGCTGTGCTGGGCTGCCGGTGCAGGGCCTGCTGGATCACCTGGGAGAGAGGCAGGGGAGCTGGAGCCATCACTTGCCATACCACAGGCCCCTTCTGCAGTCATGGCTTGTCATCTCAGCTCCTCCTGGCTGCTAGGAGGTAGTGCAATCTGTGAACCTTCTAACCCATCACCCCTCTTGGAGTGGGAGGAGGGGGAAGGAAGACTGTTGTTTGTAGAACTTTGTCTATTGAGCCTGTCTTAGGCTCCTCCCTGAGAGGTCTGCTTCTGCATCAGCTGTCAAAAGGGGAATCAAAGCTCTAACCTACTCTTGGGGAGAGCTTGGCAGGCACTCCGCTCCTCCATCACTTTGCAGCCTCAGATGAAGGTAAAGCTGAACAAGGCAGGGCACTGAAAGGGGCTGGGAAGAAAAGCCAAGCCACATGGGCCTGTTCCAGCTTCAGCAGCAGTGGTCAAACTCATACTCATACCAAGGCAACTAACAGACCCCAGAAGCAGGGCTTCAAGTCTGACCTGCTTCTGCTCCCAGTTTCTGCCCACAGCTCCAGGAAAGTCCTAGCAGTCTGTGAGGTGGCTTTGGCCTTGCAGAGCATACCTATGCCACAGGGATTACACATTCCACTTTGATTCTGTCTCTTGCCTTTTCTGACCTTTGCTTCCTCATTTTAGCTACAGCTTCCCATTCTCTGGGCTTACTTGCTATTCCATCCTTCTTAATGGTGAGCAGCAGTCTCAAGCAAATGATAAAAGGCTATTTTTTGGTCCTGCACCACTCCAGGAGCAAAGAAAAGTGAATGTGTTCCTGAAGCTCTAAGACCCTTTATCTTTTTCTCAGGAGGCTCAGGACATTTCTCTTTCTTTCTGCCCCAGCCCACTCACCCATGCCCTGCACTGGCCCTGACAAAGCTCTGGTCTACCTCCTACTCTTTTCTGCAACCTGTGAGCCAGGGCCCTAGTCCTCTGTTCAGGATCTCTCTAACCTGGTGATTCCTGATCTGTTCCAGGACAAAAGCTCTGTGCTCAGATTTCGGGTTTGTGAAAACAGGATATGACAGATCTTTCAAGGGCTCTGATCGCTCTCCAGATACCTCCTCCCACACCCCCAGTTCTTGTGCACACTTTCTTAATTCCTCTCTTCTTCAGGGTTCTTTCCTCTCTGGGATCTTATCTATATGAACTTCACTCTCTTTTTTAATTTCCTGTTGTCCTTGGAAAGATTTTTTACTGCCTAGGCCTTTCTGTCCCTCTTAGACTCCTAAAAGTGACCTGCCAAGGGATCCAGCAGCAGTGGCTGGTTCTGTGGCTCCTCCTCACAGAGGGTGGCACTGAATGGAGTCAGGAGCAGTCCCCAGGGCTTCTGCCTGGGTGCAGAATACAACCTTGGTTTATTTCACTTGTCAGAGCAGGGGCTCCTACCCCTTTTGGCAAGATTTCTGAGGTGTGGTAGAAGGCAACAATAGTCTAATGACATCCTGGAATCCCCAGCTACAGTACTCATGTATGAAGGGGAAGAAGCTGGGGCTGGGTGAGAGTGGGAGCCAAGAATATGGTTTGGTGAAGTGTCAGGCAGCAATAACTATGAGAGGGGACAGTCCAGAGTATGTGACAGTCTCTTCTTTCATTAGATTTCTCAGCTTCTCACTGTGTCCTGCAGCTTCTTCCCCATTCCCTTATCTGGGCCTAGAGCCAATGCAGAATGAGGTCATTCGTCTAGTATACCCAAAAACAGTAACAGCAAAGTTACTTAGAGTAAATATTTCTCAGCTGCAGTTTCTCTTTTCTGCCCATATTATCCAGGAACTGAAAACATTTTGTTATGATTAAGAACACAGGTGTGGGATGAGAGAGCTAGGTTCAATTTTTTTGTCCAATGGCTTTGGACAAATTATTAGTTTCTCTGAGCTGCCTCCATTTTATCAATTATATAACAGTGCCTAATAATAACCATTCTCATAGCTGGGAAGAAGATAAATACACAAAATCTTAGGGCAATGCTGAGTAGATTACATGGTCATATTTGCATTTTGGAACAGTGTATAGTTACCTGAGAGGCTGGTCTTGTGAATGACACTTTGCAAACTTTAGGAAAGCAAGAAAAAAACATTTCAAAGACAAAGGACTGTCTGGGACTTCTTTTTTGGTCTTCTGTCTTTGAGAAACTTAGATCTCTTCCTTACAGAGCAGTCACTTAAATAATGGGCGTGGGTTGTGGTTGAGCAGGCCCATCATTTTTGGTATTTATCATTTTTTACTTGTCTGCCCTTTAAACCTTTACAAACCTATTTTTACAAATCACACTCAGGGATCCACACCATCAGGTAAGATAGGGCCCTTTTGTCCCCCTGATTTGCAAAGTATTCTCCCTACCACTAAACTTCCATGATTTGGCCCACCTTACATCACTTCTTCTCCTTTCTGCACACATATGTTCCCACAAATTTGCACTTTTTTGGTTACTTTGGAGTCTTCCAGGTTATTCACAGGGTTGGCCCATACCTTCTCCCAGCCAGCCCTTCAGGCGATGAATAGAATTCCTGGACAAATTAGAATCTTACCTGCACAGTCTGCCGGTCAGGAATACCACTGTACACAGAAATCTGGGGTCCTGTGGGGCAGCCATTGCCACCACTGCTGCAGCCACTGCTGCTGTTGGCCCCACTGGTGCTGCTTGTGGCACTGGCACTGCTGGATGTGTGTGGGACCGGCAGCTCATTCTCCATGGCCTACAGGGTGGGACAGTCAGGGTGCTCAGATGGTTGAAGAGCAGCCAGATGCTAGGAAGGAAGAGGCAGGAGTGAGGTGTTTAGCCAGGGCTTAATAGAGAATGGACATGCTGGTGGGCCAGCATGTTTTACGTTGTGAATTCAACCACCCTTGGATAGAAAACATTTGGAGAGGGCTGGGGATTTAGCTCAGTGGCTTAAGCATCTGCCTGGCAAGCACCAGATTGTGAGTTCAATCCCCGGTACCCAAAAAAAAAAAAAAAAAATTGGAGAAAAAACTACCTGTACTGAACATGTATAGACTTTTTTCTTACCATTATTCTCTAAATAACACAGTATAACAACTATTTGCATTGAATTTATTTTGTATTAAGTAGTGTAAATAATCTAAAGATGATATAAGTATATGGGAGGATGTGCAAAACTACACCATTTTATGTAATGGACTTGAGTAACTGCAGATTTTGGTGTCTGCCAGGAGTGCTAGAACCAATCCTCTGTGGACAATGGAGGACCAGATGGGCATCAGTTCCCCAGCTGGCCATCATGGGGCTACCTGTGAACTGAGGTTTCTAGACCCAGTTACTACCAGAAGGACAGGACCAAGCTTGGTTCATTAGGTGAGGCTTTAAATCAGGTCTTCCTGATTCTAAAGCCTGTACCTTCTCCCAGCAGAAGTAAAACTAGAAAAGGAGACAGATTTTCTGTATTTCTTCCAAATAGTGATCTTAGGGATTATCTTACCCTGTTAAGCTCTTAATTTTTGGGATGAGGAAATGAACATCAGAGAACTTATTCTTGGCCCATATGCCAGATGGTAACAAAAGTAGGACTGAAAATCTAGAAAATGGGCCAGGTGGTGAACAACCTGTAATCCTAGTACTCTGGGAGGTTGAGGCAGGTTCAAGTCTAACCTGAGCAATTTAGTGACTCAGGATGACTTTGACTCAAAAAAAAAAAAAAAAGTTAAAAAAAGCTTAAAGGGCTAGAAATCTACCTCAGTGTGATGGCCCTGGGTTCAACCTCCAGTACTGGAAAAAAAAATCTAGAAACAACAGAATGGGAGAAAAGACAAATAAGGAGGTAATAAAATAAATGGAAGTGTTACTGTTTTCAAAGCCAGAAAAACTTAGAGTAAGTTTGGAGTCTCTGTTTTCTTTAAGTACTTAGTGTGTTTCAAATCTAATGCAGAGCAGGGAACTTGAATGATTTGGTTAAAATTTCAAGTTTTGGAATCAAAAAGTCCTAGCTTTGCACTTTGTAGCTGGGAAATCTTGGCCAGGCATACTTGTCTGGCATTCTGTTTATTAGTTTGCCAAATGTGATAGTTTATGTGATAGTTTATTATTTGCCAAATGTGATAGTCTATGGACTGTTGCAAGCATAATGTAAGTGTGATACAAAGTGTCTGGCAGGTGTCAAGCACCCATGGAGAGCTCCATAAGCACCAGCTGTTGTTGTGGCTATAAACATTGCCCCCAGTCTAGTTCCCACTGCCTGGTTCCAACAGACCAGGCTTCTCACAAGGTGGAACTGGCAAAGCCTATAGAGACCTCTTATCCCAGTCATTAATGAGGGCCAGAAATTCCTTCAGAAATTCCACCTCCCGTGGTCCAGGTATATAACTGGAAACTGCACATTTTTGAGACTATGTACCTGGTATGGACAGAGCTTGAAAAAGGATTGAGTGGTAGGGAAGCACACTCAGATTTAAGATCAAGTTCCTCTTCTTTTCTTTTTTTCATGCTATTTCCAAAATCCAAATTTCTGTGCATAAGATGTTCTTTTTACTCATACCTTCCCACATGTAACAATAATGACTCTCTGGCACCCAATCATAGACATTCAATCCCCTGCTTGTAGATCATACCAATTTAAAAAAAGAAGAGCATACAATTTTTCACATTAAAGAAAAGACTGGTTAGTACAAAGACCCCAAACAGGCATTACTGTTCTGTTGTCATCTCTCTACCACTGCTAAGTTTGGGGGTTGCCATTCCTCAAGCTGCCTTCTTCACTCAGTGGGAGTTCACTGTGAGTTAGACAAATATAGGTGAAGGCTAAAAGTAGAAATGTTGGGGGTCAGAAAACCTGACCCATTGCCAGGTGGCAGGTAGCAAGTTGAGTTTTACTTCCCAGGTGGTGTGCTAACTTGTAAACTGTGCACATGACCTGGGTCTTTATGCAGAGATTTCCCCTAACATTTCTATGTGTCTGCTGTGACTGCCACAGGGCCAGGCCACTGTCATGAATTCTCTTTGTTCTGAACTGCAGTGGGCCTCATTATGGCTATTCACTTGTTAAGGGTATGATGACAGATGCCGGAATTCATGACACAGCAAAGTCAGAAAATATGTCCTGTGCCCTGCTGTGCAACATCTACCTTATCTATGTTCCAGGGAGGGAAGGATAGGCAGGGTGGAAAGTAATAGTAAGCATAATTCCCAACCTTGTAGAAACTGAAAACTAGTTGTCCAGAGGACAGTGAACTGCAATTTTAAGGATCACTGAGCAACAAATCAGGAAATGATAGGTTTTTTTCTAAATATGGAATATCCCTTAGGAACCCAAGATCTTCTTTTGGTTTAGGGCCTTACCTCTCTTCCCCCAAATACTGACCAGCATTGCATTGTACTTCTTGCTTTTTATCCTGTTCTAGGAAATCTCAGTTAAAGCATTCATAACAAATAAAATGGAGAAACAGACTAGCAGTCACAGTAAATTAAAAAATAGGACATCTACATACTGGATGATCGAGCCTCAGGTCTACTTTTTTCTTTTGCAGCAGTGGGGCAGACATTCAGCATGCTAAAGACAGCATGGCATCCCTGTATAGAAAACTGCATAGGCAAGGACAGCCACTGCTTCAGGCAGAGGTGAGACTTACCTGAGCAACTTGGGGTCACAGGCACAAAGCGCCTCCTGGCTTCTGCCTAGCTGTCTCCTTTCTGCTGTCGGCCAGCATGCTTTTTTCCCTTTCTCTCTTCACTTCCGCTGCATTTGTTCTTGGCTCTAGCCTCCTCCCTACTTTGCTGGGTCTGTCTCACCAGCTTCTCCCCTGGCCCCTGGTCCTATTATCTATCACACTTTTGCTCACACCTGCCTGCACTGTCCCCGCAGGTCTCCTCTGGCTGCCTCCTGTGTGCACTCACCTCGCTGTGCTCAGGCTCTCTGAAATACAAGCACGTGCCCCTTCCTCTCATTCCCTTTCTCACCCTCTCTCTCTCCCTGTGAGGGACCCTGCCTGATCTGCTCCCATTCACTGACAGCTCTCTCTCCTAATCTTACCTCTGCTGTCTCCAGTCCCTTGCCCTTGACGGGCCCCTCTGTGGCTTCCTTGCCATTCAGGCTACAATCCTCTCTGATCTCAGGATCTCTGCCCCTTGGGCCTGATCAAGCACATTCTCTCTCATTTGTGTGTGTTCACACACACTGTAGTCCGTAGATAGCGCATGCTCACATGCTGTCTCCAGCGCGCTCTGTCCTAGCGCATGCTTTTGATAGCTATAGCTGTCTTCCAAGGCTACTCGGCTCTCTCTTACTCTCCTGACTATTCTCTCTTTGGCTCTCTCTCAATCAGTCATGCATAGGACAGAGGGAGAGAGGGAGGGACAGACTCTGACTAGAGGATCTGGAGATAAATCTTTTTTTTTTTTTGGTACCAAGGATCGGACTCATGACCTTGCGCTTGCCAGGCAGGCTCTTATGTGACTGAGCTAAATCCCTGGAAGATTAATCATTTTTAAATGTGCAGTTCAGCAATATTTTCTACACTCACAATAGTGTGTAACTACTACCACTCTCTATTTTCGGAACTTTTTTCATTACCTGGAACAGAAATTCTCCAACTATTAAGTAACATCCCTCCATCTTTCTGCATAGGCCCTGGTAACCTCTAATCTACTCTCTGTCTTTATGAATTTGCCTATTTTAGATATGTCATATAAGCAGAACTATATGATATCTTTTCTTTTGTGTCTGATTTATTTCACATAGCATATTTTCAAAGTTCTTTTATGTTGTAGCTTGTGTCAAAATTCTCTTAAGGTTAAATAATATTCCAGTGTTTATGCATAAATACCACATTTTGTTTGTCTATTCATCTGTTGATGAACATTTTGTTATTTCTACCTTTTGACTATAGCTATTATGAAAAAGACTGTAATAAACACTGGGATGTAAGTACCTATTTAAATCCTGGTTTTTAGTACTTCAGATATGTCAGTAAAAGTGAAATGTCTGGATCATATGATAATTCTGTTTGGGCATGTGAATATCCAGCCAGACTTGTATCATTTGTGGAATTACCACTGTGTGCTCCTGGAACCATTTGGTTCCCCCTTTAACTGCTCAGTGTGGATGCGAGGTCTGACTTACCTGCCTTCCTTGCCTCATTTTCCACCACTTTTCCACACTATACTCCTGCTGGACTCAGCATTTTTCTCAATGGCCTGAAGCCTTGCTACTTGCTACCTCTGGGTTTATTGCTGTGAGTTACTCATGCTGTTCCCTTTCCCTGAAGTGCCTCCCTTCCATTTAATCAACTCCTTAGATCTCCAACACAAGAGTCTCTCTTGTAACGCATACACTGAGTGCAACCTCTTCAAACTCTTTTCCAGCTTTCTTCCAATTCAGCCCAGATATCTCCTTTCAGCCACCCAGTTAGAGGGCTGCCCTCACAGCTCTTGGGACTTGCCTCTGTCCTAGAATGCACAATGAGTGCTGCACAGAAGATTTGCTTGGGGGAATTTGTCTGGATTCTTCATTCCTGGAGAATAGGGATCATGTCATATTTTATCATGATACCTGGTACTTCATACCATAAATGCTTGTTAAAGCACACTGCATGGTATTTGCTCATCTGAAAGTTTAGTTTAATTTCCACCTCATCTGCAGAATTCTCCCTATCTTAAAATGTAAACTACCTGTAATTTAGTTTCCATATTTTCCATTAATGATGTCTATACTATCAGCAGTGATTATTTACTGAGCACCTACTACTTGTCAAGCACTATAGTAGATGGTTTGTATAAACTTATGACCTCCTTATGGAGTATTTATTAATATTTCAATTTTTTCAATAAGAAATTTATCTAACTTATTTAAGGTAATCACATCACTGGGATTCAAATCCTGCAGCTTCATCCATAATCTCACCTTGAGCCATTACTTCAATGACACTGAGCACAGTCCATGTCAGAGCATACTGGATTCTTAGAATTGGGAAAAAACTGAGACTGTTGAATTTAATCCCCTATTTATTAATGTCCATCAAACATTTTATACTAACAAATCTATCTATCTACACACACACACACACACACAAACACACATGATACTATGCATGTATACCCATCAACTAGTTTAAGAACTTGAACATTATCATAATCTCCCCCATTTTTTGTGCAAAAAGTGAGGTCCAATTTTGGGGGGAGTGAATTATCATTATGACATGATTCCTTTGACTTTCTTTCAGAAAGGCACCCCAGAAAGCCTACTGGCCTTGTGGAGGTGGAGACTTACTCTGCCAGAGGGCTGGAATGTCCCTGAGGAGACAAAGCAAAGGTCCTGCCATATGTCACATTCTCATTGGTCTTCTAATGGCAGGGAATTTGAGTCTAGGACAGTTAATTAGGAAGTGTGGGTTATTACAGCAGCCTTGTGGCCAAGCCAAGCGGATTTGTGGTGGTGGGCACTTACTCTGCCAGAGGGCTGGAACATCACTGAGGAGAAAGCAAAGCAAAGGTCCTGCCATATGTCACATTCTCATTGGTCTTCTAATGGCAGGGAATTTGAGTCTAGGACAGTTAATTAGGAAATGTGGGTCATTACAACAACTTTTGAGTTTTTCTTCTAGTTTCATTCTTTTGCAGCAAAGCTTTGTATCTCCTCATTCTCACCTCCTCTTACCTCAAGGCTCTGGGCTCATAGGAAGAGTAGGAGGCGTTCTGGAGTTTCAATGAGGCCACTGAAGAGTCTGTGAGCTAATCATTACATCTTGCCTTCTAGTATCCCACACTAGAAAACCTGAATCCTAAAACTTTCACAGTATCTGCATTTTAAGCATTTTACCCACTGCTATTGTTTTCTTTTAATTTCTACTCTCATTTATCCCTTCTCTTCCTTCATGAATGCATCATTTCTCCCCCAAGGCCACCCATCTCTCTGCACTCCCACTGAGAACCACAGCCAAATCTCACTAATGGCTGACAGCCAGAACGGGAAGTCTGTTTTTCTGTGGGTTCCAACTCGTTGTGTGGTTTTGTGTGAGCTCTAAAGGGCTGTGATTCTTATTTCAGTCAATTCTCCCCTCCCAACCACAAGGGATCACTTTGAATGATGTGCTGACTATAACTGGCTTGGATAGTGATCTTATTACAGGTCTCTGCCGCCCACAGGGCCTGAGACCAGCAGCTGGAGAAATGCTGATGGTTCTGCCTTCCAGGAGCCGCTAAGTCTAGGAAACACTAGGCCTTTGTCCCCAGGGTCAGGGAAATCCATTTGCTGTGGATTACAGCTGTGACAGTGTTCCAGGGGATCAGAGGGGAAAGATACTGAAAACAGAGCTCTCCAAACCCAGTCTTAAGCCCTGGGGTAAGGCGAGTGAGGGTTTTCTAATGGAATCAGAGCTTGACAGGAAATGAGAGGTCTAGTCAGCTCTGTTGCTGGTATTATGCCTGTAAAACTTACATGTAGAGTTTTAAAAGACAAGATGATGAAGTTCCTTTTTGGTTGCTGCTCTCTCTGAGATATAAGGTGATAAGAGACAAGGTTTCAACTCCCTAGATTTATGAGACCTAGGGGAGACCCCTCACATCTCCATATTGCTGCATGAACCTAAGTAGCTTGAATTGTATGGGTTAAACTCTGCCTCTGACAGGAATCTGACCTGACTGATACACAAACAGTTCAAATGGACTTAGCTCAAACCTCCTCAAGATGTTCTCTCTTTCCCTTGACCTCTGTATGTTGCCACCTTTCATGTATCTATAAACTGAAGTAAATAAATGAAGGCCAACAAAGAAGTGAGGGACATAAAGTTAAAAACCAATCACCTAGTCCTAGCAGTCAAAACAGAATGATACCATTGAGAAACACAAGCTAAATGTACAGAACCTTTTTCTGAAACCTTACTACTTACAAAAGGCACATAATACTATATATTTACATTACAAGCTGGTATAGGCTGATAGAAGAGTATGAAGAAGAAAAAGAAGGATTTGATCTTTTTTTTGAAAGGGACATAGAGTTTGAGGCAGTTCTACACATGCCAAGTGCTTGGGGACTCAGGCATGAAGTGAATTTGTCTATACTCAGGCACTTTTAGTCTCATTGTTTCAAAGGAGGGCAGTCTACATCCTGAATCTCTTTTGAGCTCTTAGCCCAATATAAGTGGTGTATTAAAAAAAGTCATGTGAAGAGACAGGCCTATGCAAGGATAAGACAGTCATGTGGAAATGGAGGCAGAGACCTGAGCAATTCTGCAATAAGCCAAGAATGCCTGGAACCATCAGAAGCTAGGAAGAGGCAGGAAAGGATTTCACAAGGACTGTGGCCCTGCCAACACCTGATTTCACATCTCTAGTCTTCAGGATAGTGAGACAATACTTTTCTGTTGTGGAGTCATCCAATTTGTGGCATTTTGTTATGGCAACCCAAGGAAATACTAAATTAAATTGCCTAGTACTAAACCTGATCAACCAAAAAGGGTCAAATGAAATCGGAAAAAAAAAAAGGTACAAACACACACACAAAACCTTTTAATATGATAGTTTTTCATGCTTTATAGCAGGGGTTCTCAAAACGCAGTCCCTTGGCAATTCTTCAAATATGCCAGTTTTTGGGCCCTCCTTCAGACTTACCAAATCAGAGATTCTAGAAAGGAACCAGGAAGGAAGTGACCTGTGACTTTACAAGCCCTCTGGGGGACTCTGATACTCACAAAGTCTGAAAACCACTGTTCTAAGGGGGCCCATTATCAACTCTATTTGATGTTAAAAGGCAGATGTCTTAGAATTTGCAAAGTAAGATAAAAATATGATGAATGTTTAAATTAGAAGTTTATTATAGTAAAATTCATGTTGTCATTAATTCCCCTCAAAATATTCCCCTTAGCTTCAAATACCTTATCCCATCATTCTTGCTATCTTTTGAAGCAGTTCTGAAAATGCTTTCTGTATCTTTGGTTATGCAGTTATGGCTGCCTGGATGTCCTGAATCAATGCAAAACATACACCTTTCATGGTCATATTGACTTCAGGGAAGAATCAGAAGTTGTATAGTGCTGGATCCAGTGAATGAGGTGGATGATGATGCACTAATATTTTTTGGAATCTTCCTTTATGTTGGATGGTATTTGGCAACAGCATTCATCATATTTTTTATCACACTGCATAAAGATACAGAGGATTTTTGGAACTGCTTCAAACAGTGGCAAGAATGAGGGGGCAAGTGTGTTCAAAGTGAGGGTATTTTGAGGGGGATGAATGGCAATGTGTTTTTACTGTAATAATTTTTTTATTTGAACACATCACATTTTAAATTACTCCTTATAAAATGGTCATTATGAAGTTCCTGAAAGAGGGGGGCTAAAAGGTGGAGAGCAGTGGGATGGGGAGAGTCACCAACTTCTTCCCTGTTGAAGATCCCAAAATACCTGCCCACGGAAGGGGGAGAATGTTGGCATTGCTCAGTCACAGATCTTCCTGCTTCTCTCCAGCTCTATCACCTATTGCATCCCATATACAGCAGGTGCCAAAATCAGGCAACACTGTGTCATGTTCTTTTCCAGACTCTTCCTTCTGCCTGGCCTGCTTCCTATGCCTCTCTTGCTGATCTCCCTGGGAAAAGCCTGGTCAACAACCTGTGCCATTGAGCCATGAGGTCTGCATTTTCTAGAGGCTTTCTTTGTGTACCCTTACCTCTTCTGACCTGTGATAACAAAGCAGGTTATCTGATTTTGTTCATCAGTCAGGGACTCTTATTATTAGATCTCTAATTCTAACATAGTTCATGGTCAGCAGTGTGAATGTTTGTTAAGTGAGGAATAAATACAGCTGGAAGCTCTGCTGGGAGAACTTACCTCTCAGTGTGCACCTTCAGGCAAGATACTGCAGCATCTATGAAAATAAGATATTTTCTAAGAAGGTGCTTTGAAACTCACTAGCCACTAATTCCTTTGCTCAAAATTGTTGATTCAGATTACTACCCTCAGGAAACAGGGCCTAGCACATGTAAAATTTGGTTGGGAAAAGAGTGAGAGGGAAAATGAAAGGAAAGAGAAGTTAAGCGATGGGTATGGGGACCAAGTTACTGTAAAAGGCAGATGCAGGTGAACCTAGACAGGAAGTAACCCTGGGTTCTGTTGCCTAGCCATACCATTTTCCAGCTGGGAGTGATGCATCAATATAGGCAGAGATGATAATACCCTCTCCTACTCCACAAAGGTTTTGTAAAAAGAAACCAATATAGACATAAAGCATTTTGGAACAAAAATTACATATATGAATAATGTTATGAGAGCAGATGAGAAATTGAGTAATATGAAAATGAATAGCTATTGTTAATGTCATTGCATATATGAATGCAATCCTGGCAAAGTTACTTAACCTCTATGTGTTTCATTTTCTTTCTCTGCAAAATGGACAATAGAATGGTAATACAGATTACACTGGTTTCTTGAGTAGGGGAAATAATGCATCTAAAACACAGGACACAGCTCGGACACAGACTGATAGGCTAAAATAGGTGATTCCCCCCCAACCCTGGGAAAAATTATAATTTTCCTCAATAACCTCAAATTAGAAAATCTTTCTTGTTTCCAATGATAGACTAAATTCTTTATGCTGTGATCTCAGTCAGTTCTTCTTTGTTCACTTTTAGTATAGCCATGCATTTTTGAATTTTGTAATAGTACAAAAAAGGCTACAAAAAAGCTACTATAAAACTTCTATTAAACCTGTCTTTCTGTGTTTCTCTCACACACACGCTTCACACTCACATACTCCTGTCATTTTTAGAGCTTGCCATTTTCTGCCATTTGAACTTGGCCTCGAACTGGCCTAACTTTAGGGCAACCTAGGGAAGGCTAGTCTTTCTTCCTGACAAGCATGATTAAGCTGAACAGGGTCATGGGAAGCAGTGGATTACCAGGCTTTCAGAAAACCTCTTCAAATGCTAGAAACTGATCTAGAAATTTTTGAGCATCCTTCATTTCTTCCAACTGTTATGACCCAGGTTTCTCTATAGGTATTGCTTAACATTTCGTTACATGAGGGATTAGGTATTCGATGATTTTTATGAAGGGAGTCTTTTTTTAAAAAAAAATCAATCGTGGCTTGGAGAAGCAGGCATTATGCTAGAGTGCTCTGTTCTCCTGTGACTATTGGTATGGCCCTCTTGGAGCTGCTTTTAAGAATATAGTCTTAGAGTTTCCCTTTACAATCCCTATGGGGAGATTAAGGGAATGGGGCTTTAAATATGTTGCCATGCTCTAAAGGGACAGGCTGGCTGGGACAATGGAGTGCCTCTTGTTATGAAGCCTTTCATTTGAGATATAAATGATCTTTTATCTATTAAAAGGCCAGCATCCTCGGGCCTGATACTAATAAATAATAATACTTCTTGCCATTTACTTTTGTTGGTCAGGACAAGAATTTTAACATACACAATCTTGTTTGTTCCTTACAATAATCCTGGCACAGGGATTATTTCATTTTTTTCTTGTGAGAAAAGTGAGATCCACTGAAGTCCTATACTTATCACAAGCTAAAAAGGCAGAATTCCTTGCACTTATACCAGTCTAGACCTCTGTGAGCCAGTTGCTTCTTTTGAAGCTAATTGGGCTACTATAGCCTTCTATTTAATACGCAGTCTTACAAAGGCCATCCCAAGTAGTTGGGTCAGTCCTAGCAAATCTTTCAGCTACAACTCTCCCAGGTGTTTCCTGGTATAATAATCAGGACATGTAGGTCTTTCCTGTTCATAAGTATTCTCACATAAATTATCTACACATCTGACTGGATATATTAGTACTGGTTACAAAATCACTTGGAATCATTTAATTTAAAAGCAATCAAACAAAAAGCCCCATAGTGCTTTGGAGAGAAGGGATAGAGGAAGTCTACTGTTCCTGGATGCTCTATCAAGTGCTGGGCACAGTCAGGGAAATAGCATGATTTATAAGAAAGAAGAAGAGCTGCTTAGTTAGAGAAAGCTACTTTGATTTCTGCCTAGTTGAGAGTACTTCAACAGGTTACTTAACCTCCATGGGCCTCAGTTTCTTCATCTATAAAAAAGTGCTAATAACATTGATTATGAAGAATTATAGTACTGGGAAAAGTAAATAAGAAAATGCAAGGAAAATACCTAGCACCATGTGCAGACATTCAGTTAAAGCCAACTTGCCTTTATGTGCTCTACCTTTCTAGCTTTGCTTTAGAGCAGTAATTATAGAGGATACAGGTGCTCATAGGTAAAGTAACAGCCATCAAATTACTAAGCAGCATAACCCAGAGCAGAATTAATCTAGAGTTCATGTCCAAGTGGCAGTGTGGAAGTACCTTGAGTATGAAGGGACAACTCAAATAGTTGGGCTTCTAATCCTTGAAAACAATTGAATGTACTATCAGTCCTGGATTGGATATAAACTTTCTACCATACTCCAAAAAGCTCCATTATCAAAATCCTAGGAATTTGTTTCCTAAGAAAAGAAACAAAGCAAGAAAAAACAAAAGCCACATAGAAATCTTCACCTCTAGGTAAAAACTGAAAGGATAACCAGTATAGACATAAGCCACAAGGTATGTATATGTCTGTGTATGCGAGTCTGTGGTAGTGGCTCACACATATACACTAACTCACATATGTATATATATGAGAAGGAGGGAGGAAGTGAAATACTAGAAGTTAGTGACTGCTAATTACTAGGTTGCATTTCTCACAGTTCTCAAAGTTCTGTCCAATAAAAGTGTTTTGGCAATTCAGAGAGTAAGTGAACATTCAATAAACATTCTTTGTAGGGCTATTTTTCATGCAATAACTAACTTGCCAGTTGTCAAGTTGTTTGAATTAATATTAATACTACTGTACATTACCTGTAAACTGGTGTGCAACTTGAAATTTGAGCTTTCCTCTCTCCATTCCTCCATCCTCTCAGGGACAGTTCTTTCTGTAAGATCCTCTCTACTTTGCCTGAGCCCACCAGTTAGAAGACTGAGCCATTCCTAGGGGTCTTTTTCTTGTTCTACTTCTATCCTAGCAACTTGCATGACAGCTGTTTTATAGCTCAGGAACCACAAAGCAATTCCAGAGTCCCTCATGCCTAGCTCTGGGGCCTACTCATCCTCATTTGTCCCAAATAATTGCTTTAATTGCAATTAACATTCCTTTCTAGCAGAAACATACTATGAACTCATGAATCTGTGGTCAGTCTGTGATCTACTGTGATCACCAACCTTTTGCTTCCTTTCATTTGGGAATATCCTATCTCTTTTTATACTTGTATGTATGAGTTTCTCTCTTAGCATACCTAATGGCTTTTAGTTTCTTGTATTTCTAACCCATTCTCTAATATTTTCAGGGGAAAACTACATAAATAAGAATTTCCTCAAAACTCCATCCTTTCTAATCAAGTATAACTCTAGCCTGCTCCTTTTCTCATAAGACTTAGCTGATTTTGATTATAAAAGGAGGCAAAATGAGAACTACAGGGTACAAATTATAAAGAGAGAAATTTTAGCTTAATAGAAAAAAGTACTTACAACTGGAACTGTTAAGATGTGGAGAGGCTGCTTCCTCAGGAAGCAAGTTTCTGTCAGTGGAGCTGTCTAGGCAGAATGGGCAGCCCCGAGGCACTCAAGGGAATGTCTAGGCTCTGTTTTAATACTAGCAGCATGTTACACATGGAAACCTTTCACTTGACATAGAAATCTACTTGAAATTGTAAGTTTTTGCTTATTTTTTAACTGTTCCATTTATGAACACTTTAAATGTCAGTCTTGCTTTTTAAACTGCAGGGAAGCTTCCAACTGGCTTTCATTATTTTTCATTATTAGTTACTATGGAAAAGAGTAACTTCCACTACTATGAATTTCTTTCTTTTCTTTTCTTTTTTTTTTTTTTGTGGCAGTGGTGATTGAACCTATAGAGCACCAAGTTATAGTCCCAGACAGGGACTTTTGACAAACCTTTTCTTTTGAAATAGACTTGCTAAATTGCTGAGGCTGTACTTAAACTTCCAATACTCCTGCATCAGACTCCTAAGAAGCCAGGATTACAGGTATGCACCAGCACAATTGGCTAGCACAAATTTCCTGAGTCTTTTCATCTGTTTAAAGTGGATGAAATCATTGTTTCTATCTAATAGATTGGATGTCAACAAAGTAGCTAAATAAAATTAATCTTTTCTTGATTCCCAGAACACTTGTCAGCACCCAACAAGGTCATCTAACCACCACTAGTTAGTTTATCTATCCTTTACTTACTCAACAACTATTATGTGCTTGGTACTGAATGTATAAAAAAATAATTTAAATATCAACTCTGTTATTAAGGAAGTTAACAGTATAAGGAGAGAAATAAGGTATAGAATAGGAGTTAAAAATCTTTTTCTTATTTTAAGCTGGGTGCGGTGGTGCATAACTATAATCCCAGCACTCAGGAGGCTGAGCCAGGAGGATCGCTGCAAGTTTGAGTCCAGGCTGGGCTATAAAGTGAGTTCAAGGCCAGTCTGAACCACATAGTGAAACCCTGCTTCAAAAAATATATATAAAAAACCCCAGCTTTTTTTCTGTAAAGGGCCAGACAGTATATAATTTAGGCTTTGTAGACCATATAAGGCCTTTATTATATATTCACTTTGATTTCTACCCCCCTTTTAAAAATGTAAACACTGTTCTTAACTTGAGAGCTTTACATAAACAGGTTGTGGGCTGGGTTTGGCCCTGGGACTTCAGTTTCCCAGCCCTGAAATGTAATGAGGTGATAACTTTCAGTTAAATCAGTTAAAGTTGAATTGAGGTGGATCTTTAAATAGTGATTTGATTGGGACTTTGGAAATATGGAAGGGTATGCTGGGAATAGAGCTCAGTGGCACAAGCACCTACCTGGAAATATGGAAGGGGAATTGAAGGTGAAAGATTAGTCCCTTTAGACATGGTCTCATTTTCTAGGGACAAATTTTTTAGAGCAGTCAGTATCATCTGAGAATTTCTTAAAATGTAAAATTTTTCAGGCCTACAGTGTCCCTCAAACAGTCAGAATCACCTGGTGGATTTGTTAAAGGACTGCTGAATTGCACCCCAATTTCCTATGCTGCTGGTTCAGGGAACCACATTTTGAGCATATTGTCTCAGGAGAATGCTGGGGAAGCAGAGGTGGAACAGAGATTGTTCTCTAATTTTTTTTGTACCAGGAATTGCACTATATCCCCCTCCCAGTTTTCTGGGCTGAGAAAGCTGGGAGGAAGAACTGAGAAACAAGAATTAATGAAAGTCACTGTTGCAGATAGAAGAGGTTCTGCAGAGCACCAGATTCATTACTTTTATATCTGTACTCTGAAAGGGTTTTGAGTCCTTGTAAATTAGTGATGTTAAGCTCACCCACTGGAGACAGCAAGTCTTTGGGTGTGAGTAGTGTGGTTGGGAGGATCTTCTGAGTCTGGGCTACTATCTTCTTCTGATACATCTGCATATTTTTTTGAGACAGGGCCTCACTATGTAGTGCAGGCTGGCCTTAAACTTGCTTATGTAGCCCAGGCTGGCTTCGAACTTACAGCAATCCTCTTGCTTCAGCTTCCCAAGTGCTGGGATTACAGGTTTGCGCCATCCTTATAACAGTTTTGGGACTATCTCCTTTGATCAGGCCAAAAAACCCCCGAAAAGTAGTGCTTATATTTTAGCATTTAAATTAAATGGACTCTAAAAACTCAGATGTGGAGCTCAGACAGGCTGATTTGAAAAGTGGAAAAGAGGAGAAAGAAAAACCAGGGATAATACACAGAGAAATCTCAGAGGAGGCAATGGGCAACCAGACAAAACAAGAAGTCATTAATCTGGCAGACAATGAATGGCAAAAGGCAATGAGCTTGCCTGGGGTTGTAGCAAGCTACTGAAGTATGCAGTATGGCAATGGAGGGTCTAATGTAAGGGCAGGGTCACTGAAAGGGAAAGGAAAGGGAGGATAAGACAAGGGAGGTTGGAGGCGGAAAGCCACCTGGGGCTAGCATGAAGGGAAAGTGCTCAGGGTCTTTACCACTATTACCCCTTGGAACTGTCCAGGTGTGGCTATTCACCTGCCAGGGCTCTATATGCTGTCATCCTTGGATACAATCCTGAAAACAAACTAGGTGCTTTGGTTGTATGTGTACATGCACTTGCATACACACATGCATACAAACATGCAAATGTTTTAAAGCTACCTACAAAGTCTAACCAGGCACAAAAATAGACAGGATTGCGTGATTGAACACTTAAGGACCACATGGTAGAATACCGGCAGTTACAACAGATAGTCCTAAACTTCAATTTCAAGAGCTTCCTTCCACATTTTACAGCATGCTTGGTTTTTCTGCCACATGTCTCATTCATACATATTTTCTAGTGTTCTGTTCCTTGCAGGTACTCTGCAGCCTTGCTACTGAATTCTTACTACCTATACACATTCTCTAGGCCTATTGACTTATTCATTCTCACTCAAGTCATATTAAATATTATCTTCTGCTTCAAAAAAATCACTTCAAATGTCAAAGTTGCTTCCATAGCTTCTGTTCCTGCTGTCTGCAGGGCCCTGCCAGCTTTGTCATTCTTACAGAAAAAAAGAAAAAAGAAAAAGAAAAATGTACGAATATTGGCTTGACTGAGTAAAGAGCCCAACATAAAGCAGATTGTCCTACCGTGGGATGCAGGTTTGTGGCTATGGTGTCCCCGCCTTCAAGACCATCCCATTTATCTCTCTTTGTTCCACTCACTCTCTCTTCCTGCACAATGCTGCAATCACACACATACTCTGGGTTGGAAAAAAAAAGAGGACAGCCTAATTTCCTGATGATTATGTTGTTACCTAGCAACAGCCAATCAGGGACTGGGCTTTTTGTCTGCAGTATTTCATGCAAATAGTTTGGAGAAATTGCAGGGTAACACAGGCTGCTTAGTCTGTCTTCTCAGGGGACACATTACAGAATACAACCAACCCAAAAGGGGACTATTGAAGCCAGGCACATGCTTCAGAGAGCAGGCCATCTGATCTCATTCCCTTGCCTTTCTGCCTAGTACCCGCTTAAAAAGCATGAAGGTTCCATGGAGACAATCAGGGAGACCAAAACTTGAGCAGCTCATTGGCAGCCATGCTCAGCCTGGGTCTCTGTGCTGACAACTTGACCCCAGAGAAATCTCTGATACTCTCAAACCCTTCCTTCCTTCCCAGGAAGGCAAAAAATGTTGGCTGCTCTAGAGCTGTCTGTCCTCTTCAATTCTCCTATTCAAAAAATAGCTAAAATCTTGCATTCTCTGATTCAAATGCCTCATGCTGGCCTGTCTCAAATGGAAAACTCATTATTTGCAACTGCACTTTTGTTGGTGCTAACAGACAAATCCTTATATAGATGGTTCAATGAGACAGACCATACTACTTATAAAATTCCTTAAAGAGATTTGTTTTTTATTTAAACAAATACTGAACATTTGATGTAAAATGATGTCAGGAGCCACACACACCAACTGTGTCTGGCCCAAGGACCAGTTCAGTCAGAGCTGGATGGTGCCATAGGAAGTGGAATCAAAAGACAGTCTCCAAGTTTGTCTTTCAGGGGTAGCAGCCTGGCTTCATAGAGTAGGTAGGGATCAGTTTTCAGTAGGTTTGTTTGTTGTTGCTGACCCAATGTTCAGTACTCTAGAGCCAATGAAAGCATACACTAAGATCTCAGCTGCTGGATAACTCTTAAGTTAATAAATTCTAACCAGCAGTCTGGGCAATAAATAGTTAGATCAGCCCAAGTCATCATCAGGAATGGAAAACCAATGGAAAAATCTCTATCCTATTAATTTGCAGCATTTACAAATTTGTAACACAAGATATACTCCAGCCATTATAAGAAGGTAGTGACAATTTTCCAACCCATGACTTTCACATCCTCTAGTCCAGACCCACATTAGGGGAGCAAAGAAAAGAACTGTCAATCTGCCGTTGTTCAGAAAGGCAGTCAGGGAATCTGCCTGGTGGGGTAATGGTGGTAGTGGTTGTGGTGGAGTTCTTGTATAACTCTATTCCCACTCTAGTTCTCCAGTGAATTTCAGAAAATTTCCTTTTATGCACTTTAGTCCTTATAACATGGAATACATAGTAGAAATTCCATTTTACAGAGAGAAATCTGATAATTTGTTCAGAATTACACAGTTATAAAGTGCTAAATTAGTCAATGAAAAAATGGTCTTTTGCCTCTAAACCCTGCGCTATCATGGACACAGAAGCCCCGTGCCTCCACTAGACTTTTATAACAATAAAGGTAAAGGAAAGGCAACAAAAAGCTACATTTTGAAGTAGGAAAAAAAGCAGCTTTTCACATTTATCATGCTATCTCAAGGTCTTTCATCTGTACCTAATGTTAAAATTTTCAATTACCTTCAGTTGCATATTAGAACTATTGGGTGAGCATGTCAGAAATATCTATGCCTGGGTTCTACTTCTGAATAATTAATTAAGCATCTTCTGAGGGAAGAGCAGTACTTTTAAAAAACTTTCCAGGAATAGCACAACTGCTTTGGAAAATGGTTTGGCAATTTCTTTTAATTTTTTATTTTAATTTATACATAATATTTGCACCTATTTATGGGGTACTGTGTAATTTTTGATACATGTAAACAGCAAGCATATCCATCACCTCAAACATTTCTATTGTTTCTTTGTGTTGAATTATTAGATATTTTCTCTTCTTTCATGAAATATACAATAAGTTTTTACTCACTATAGTCACCCTACTATGCTATAGAATATTAGAACTTTAATCCCTCTAGTTAACTGTACTCATTAAACCACCTCCTCTCCTCTTACCCTTTCTGGCCTCTGGTAACTATGATTTGACTCTCTATTTCTATAAGAAACACTCAATTTCTCATAAAAATGAAACATTTACCTACTTTATAGAAATTTCATCCCTAGGAATTTATTTAAGCAAAATAAAAGCATATTTTCATAAAATTCTTTACAAAATGTACAAATATGTACAGACAAGTTCATGGCAGCTTTATTCTTCATAGCCCCAAACCTGTCATATACTCATACAAGGGAATAAAAAAGGAACAATAAAAGGAACAAACTATTGATATATACAATAAAATAAATGAATCTCAAAAATACTATGTTGAATGAAAGAAGCTCTATACATTTTAAAGATTTATAAGGATTATTTAATAGGTATAAATATAGAAGTAGAAAGATTAACTTGTAGTACTATATTACAGGAGCTATAGTTTATTGTATATTTCAAAATAGCTGGAAGAGAGAATTTTGAATATTCCAACACAAAGAAATAATATATGAAGTGATGGATATAGTAAATGAAATTGTATGTTCCATTTATATGAATTTCTAAGAATAGGAAAAGTTAATCTATGGTGGAAAAAAATCAGAGCAGTGGTTGACCAGAAATAGTGGAAAGGCCAAGGGTAGACAGTGGTTAGGAAGGGGCACGAAGGAACTTCAAGAGTGACCAGTAATAGCGATTTATATTCCAGCAGTGTACACATCTGTCAAACTTACAGAATGGTATTCTTCAGATTTGCATATTTCATTGTATACAGATTTGTACCTAGAAATAAACAAATATTAAACCCTAATAATATAAATGTTAAAGTATTTTGGTGAAATACAGCTATTATGGCAATTTACTTTGAAATAGATTTTAGAAAAAGATAAACTTGTGAATGGATAGAAAGGTGGATGGTGTTGTGGTGTGGGTCTAGATGTCCCCCCAAAGCCACATGTGGTCATTGATGGGGCTTTTTCAGAGGTGGTTGAATATGCAGAATATGATGCTGGGATTAATGGTGTGTGATTACTAAAACAGTACACTGACTGGTTTAGCACCACACTAATTCTGGTAGCCTGGATAAAATATAAGAGAGAGAAAGAGGCTTGTCTTCTCTCTTGTTGTTTTGCTATCTTCTGGCCGCCACAAACTATTTCTCCTCTGCAATGCCTGTCTGCCACACTACTCTATCTTGGAGCCTTGTATCTAGTTATACATTGAACCCTCTACGGATTGTGAGCTAAATGAACCTTTCCTCCTGTAACTTTGGGTGTTGGGAGTTTTGTCTCAACAATGATGGATATATGATGAGCTAAGTTTGACAAAAATTTTAATCGTAGAATTGATACAGGATACATGTAATTTGGGGGAAATCTCCTCAGACAAATCTAAGAAGCAGTTATTGGGATAAAAGACTACATTCAATTTATTTGAAAAATGTGAAATGAATAACTCTATTCTCCTAAATCTGCAGAGATGATTCCAGCCCCCACCCAAAGTATCTGAAACTCTGGAATAAATATCCAGGATGAAACAAGACTTACTAGAATTAGGCTAAATCTTAGAGAGACACTATGAACTACCTAACACTGGATTTAAATAGGACACATCATTTGATATATATTCTCATGGAATGGAGTAACTGAAATCAGGACAGTTCTAAAAAACTCTGGATAATATAGTGATTATACTATTCTCTAAATTAAAAAAGTGTTACCTCAGCAGGTATGAAAGTAAAGTACTTATTCCATATTCAGTAAATGGCATAAAGACCTCTCATTTGACCCCAAATTCTCCTTCAGGGCTTGTACCTCTGGTCTGCTCAGACTCTGTCATTTTCTCTAGCTGTTTTTCCAGAAGTTCACAGGGACAGTACAGGTGCAGGCATTTGGAGAGGAAGAAGCTACTGTGTGGTAACTTAAAGGGTCTCAGTAGACAGTTGATTTTAATGGTGTGGGGAAAGAGAGAGGGGAGGAGTAAAGGGGGAAATAATGCAGTCAAGTGCAATATGGAGCCTCTATTCCCTGAGCTGCCCCATTTATTCTGCATAATTGCTTCATTTCCACTGACAGTGCATTTCCAAATGAATTTCATTACTGGTGCCTTGGATATCATATTGATTACCAGTTTCATCGATCCCTATCTTGCTAATTAGCATATAAATTAGCCATTTGGGGGGAGACATTAGGCAAAATTGAATTTTTCCCTTAATCTTCTTTCAGAAGGTAAATGAAAATAAATGTGGCCTGTTAAGGCCCATGGCCTTCCCTTGACACAAACTAAGTGCTATTCACACAGCACTTAGGAACTCTCTTGTGGAGGTAGGCAGAAAGAAGGCTCATGAAAGCAGCCTTCCCACCCTTAACTGATGCAACTACCATCCAAATCCATTAAGAATTACCCAGAAAACTTGAGGCAGAGGATAGATTTGCAAGCTGCAATATATTTTCTTGGAGGACATAATTGAGCTGACAGATGGCAGGACACCTCCCCTAGAGACATAAGAGAAAGACCTGTGATACAGCAATTCCTGTGGTGTTTGTTTTCCAGGCAGGAATGGAGAATGCCATTGTCTTCTTTGGTTTAGTGTCATGACTAGGAGTTTGGAATCGGGTCTATGTTGGACACTATGGAAATCAGTATGGAGGCTCCCTTAAAACTAAAAGTAGAAATTTCATTTGACCCAGATATTTCCTTTCTAGGTATCATCCTAAAAGAGTTAAAGACGTCATATTACAGTGTTACATACATATCTATGTTTATAGCAGCACAATTCATAATAGTTAAATGTTGGAAGCAACCTGTATGTCCATCAACAGATGACTAGATTAAGAAAACATGGAATTTACACACAATGGAGTACTACTCTGCCATAAAAGAAGGATGAACTTGAGTTATTCATATGTAAATGAACACATCTCAAGATCATAATATCAAGTGAAATAAATCAGCCACACAAGATTAAATATCGCATGTGCCTCTCATATGAGAAACCCAAAATGTAAATAAAGAGCAAAACAAAAAATAGGAAGAAGGAAAATCTTTTTCAAGTGGGAAGGAGATTAAGAGGTGGAGAGAGAAGGGAGGGAGAAAAGGAAAAGGGTTGAAAAAATAATTGAGATTTGTTATGTACATGAACCAGCTTCCCACAACAAATGTAATCATTATGTAATGCAAATGTGTACTAATAAGAAATAAAAACTGGGAGGAAAAAAAGAAGGTCTGTTTTGGAATGCCTGCTCTGCCTCTGACCTGCTGAGCAGTCTTGAGTATGTTATCCTCTCTAAGCTTTAGTTTCCTCTTCTGTTGGATGGGGAGAATTACAGTACCTATCCCATTGGATAGTCATAAGGACTGAAGGAAAGAGAATGAATATGGAGCATATATAAGGTACCTGGCTTACAGCAAAGTTCATGGAGTCTTCTTTTCCAGCAGCACTGCCAGGACCAGAGGCCACACAAATACTTGACAATGATACCTAATGCCAGGTTTCTCCAGTGGCAGCTGCTCATCTTTGAAGTACACATTCATGTAGACTCCCAGGTGCTTAGGTTCCAGGAGAGGTCACAGTCCCTGGAGCAGCAGGATCACATCATTGGGAAGGTAGAACCATGACCTATCCCAGACCCAATGCACCAGAAACTGCCATACATTTGGGAGCTTGAGCACTGTTTTGAGTCTTACACTATTAGAGAAGGAAGGGGCTTGGGTATCGCTTAGTCAAAAGCCCAGACTCAGAAAGATCAGGCAGCTTCTCTACAGTGAGGCCATGGTACATCCCAGACAAAGCTTTTGGTCTCATGACCTGATATTAGTCTAGATTCAGGATTGTCCTGCTGAGGTTGTTTCTCTGGCAGCACAGAGCTATGCTCCCTTTCTCTGGGATGGTCTTAAGGGCAGTAGTTTTGATGCAGCCTTAAGATACGGGCTTTGAAAGAAGACTCAGTTCCCTTTGTGATACTGTTGGGGATTAGGAGATCTGTTACTGCGATGATTTCACAGAGCATCCTGAGGCAATGGAGGAGAGCACCCTGGATGACTGCTGTGACCCTCTGCCCTTTGAACTCTGAATGCTTCCCACAAGGACACACAAGAAACTGTGGACAATGATGCCCACAGATTGAGTAGCTGGATGGCAGGGGGACTTAGTGGTAGGGAGGTAAAGTGGGAGGTAGGTGTATTTTTCACTGTGTCCCTTTTTGTATCTTTTGAATGTTGTTCTCTGAACATGTAAAACATACCAAAGAATTACTTAGTAAGTATACTTTTAATAAGAATGCCTCAAATAGATGGCAATTACAAACAATATCACATCTGGCCCTGCCATTATACTGTCTATTCTATTTATGTCTGTCTGTTCCACCCACCACCCTGAAACCTGAAATTTAATGCACTGTGGAAAGATTCAGTGGCTGGAAAACAAATAAAGACACTCTGGTCTTACCTCAGCACAGTGAGCATGACTAAGCTGTTTACTCATTAGAAAGTAGAGTGCTTTGAAATATTTTAAATGACATTTAGGTATAAGTATGATTTAAACCCCACCTCCACTCCATATTACAGTGAGAAGGAGGACTGGACTTTGCTCTAATAGGCTTTTGTTTGACTTGGAACAGCCAGTAAAAATGAAAGGGCACTTAGCGTGTTACAAACAGAGAATGTATCATATGTCATTTTTATTGATTACATGTTACTTAAAGTATAGCTTAGTTGAGAGAATATATTCCAAAATATTAAAAATAGCTGCTTTGAATGAATGACAGGGTTACTACAGGTGAGTGCATTTTAAAAAGCTCAGTTATTGACTTCAAGTTTTCCCTATAAGAGCCACAAAAAGAGGCCAGTCTTTTTATTTGCTGTCACTGACCAATGCATGCTTGTCTTTGGAGATATGCAAACAGCCTACATAGCTTCTGATCAACTTTTCTTTCTTTTTTTAGGCTTCATATGGCCCAGAGGGTAGTTTACATCCTAGCACTGTGACTAAGTCCACTCTTTTGCAATGTCTATAACAAGAATTTTGCAAAGAAGCTGGTACTTACTACTGAAGTAACCGGAAACAGGAGAGATTAAAGGAACAGAAGGCAAATACATTTACCTTTACAAAATAATATCAAGTGAACATAACTAATCCACAGTTATGTCTAGCTTTCACAGTAACTATGTTTCTAAAAAACTGGCATGTCAATAGTCTTATTTACAAGGTATGGCAGACTCAGACATGAGCCAGAAAAAGATAGTGGGAAAATAAGCAAGAGATATAAACAAGCAATTCATCATTTGTGCAAATCAGAAATAATACACTTATAAAAGATGTTTAAGCTGCCTCAAATTTAAAGACTCTAAACCAAAATAGTAACTCTAGAATTGGTAAACATTTAGAAATTTGATAATATTCAGAGCTGATGTAAGATGTGTAATTCACTTCTAAAACTGCTGGTAGGAACATAATTTTGAATACCCTTTTAAGTGGGAAATTAACAATAGATAATATTTTTAGGCATATACTCTTTGACTTAAGAACTCTGTTTATAGGAATTTACATTCAGGAATATATGGCCCTCAACTTTTCAGATATATGTATAAGGATGTTCATTACAGCATTGCTTGTCATAGGAAAAATCTGGAAACAAATCAAATATTCATCAGCAGTGCAGCAGTAACAGTAGGAATATCACTAATGAAAGGGCAAAAATAATAGTGGTTAATATTTATTGAACACTTACTCTGTGGTTGGTAGGCTCCAATGCTTTATATAAGTTAACACATTTAATCTTCACCAGTTCTATGATGTAAGCATTGTTATAAATGAAGAAAATGAGACCCATAGAAATGAAAAAATTTGTCTAAATTCACTTAGCAGGTGGTAGCAGGATTTTGAAATAGTCTTGTTCTAGAGCTCATGCTCCACTATGTCATATGCATATATCCAACACATATAACACATAATGAAATATTCTGCATTAGTTAAAAAGAATTGGCCAGAATTGCATGTGTTGATATGGAAAGATCTCTAAGATACCTTATTAATTAAGAAGATCTAAGCTGGAATAATGTGCTTCACATGTCTGTGCTTATTCTTCAGAAAGAGGAGATATATCAATGGATCATAGTATCATTTTTCTCCATATCTAAAAAAATAGTAACTAAATGAAAGCCTTAGGGAAGCTGTCTAAAGAATAAAAGACTCCAACCCAAATATAAATCATTTTGTAGCATAAAAATGACATTAATTTGTTTGGGTGGCAGGAAAGAGGAGGTGGTAAATGTGATGTTTCATATTGGGTTTTCCTAAATTATTTCTTCAGTATTGTGGGGGAATAGGACCTGAAAGAATGAGAGGAGGGAGATTAAATCTCAAAGGCCAAACCAAAGTCTAGATTTAAATGCAATACAGGTCAATGTGGGTTTGTTTATAAAAACATGTGGTTGACATGATTATATATTTTTGAAGATTGTTCTAATCACTACATATGTAGAACAACGCTGGGAGAACATGTGTGTGTATCACAATAGTGACACAAGCACAAGATCATCAAAGTCTGGGCCCATCTTCAGGAAGGGGAACTAGGAAATTCATCATAACTGAAGTCTAATGTTTCAGTGAAACTTAAACCATGTCATAGCTTTTGTGTATTTGGTAGCTACTCACCCTATCTTCTTGCCATTCGTGTGCATTCTGAGTGCTACCACCTTAGTATAGGAGCTCGTAATAATGTGGATGAGTTATTGAAAAAGGTTTCTAACAGGTTTCTTGTTTCCTGTGTCATTTCTCTAATTCATCATGACCAGTTCCACTAGTTTCATCTCTATATAATACTGGCTTTGCCATCCACTCCTGTAAAGACTTGAATAGTGGAGCTTTAGGAGAGGATTTATGTAAGTTAGTGTGATAGTCACTGACCTCTAATTGACTGCACCTATCCAACAGCCCTGTTCATTCATTCAATAAGGTATTGTTTATCAGTAGTGTGCCAGGCAGTGCTTGCAACATGAGGATGAAAAAATAGACAAAGTCCCTTCCTTTTAGAGTTTGTATTCTAGTTGGGGAGACAGAAAGTAAATCTCAAGTGATGGGGAGAGATGTAGGAAAGGAACAAGGGCACATAGGATGAGGGGACAATAGAGAAAGTTATTAGTACAGAGGGTTGTCACAGAATGTCTCACCAATAAGGGACATTTGAAAAAACAAAAACCTGAAAGAAATGGAGGGAGATTAAATCTCAAAGGCCAAACCAAAGTCTAGATTTAAATGCAATACAGGTCACACTGCAATAAATCTATAGTTTTCCTTTTTTTCTGACTCCATGTTTATACAAAATCAATGATCTTATTCTTTTTTTTGGTCTTTTTTTTTGTCTTTTTTGAGACAGGGTCTCACTATGCAGTTCAGGCTGGCCTTGAGCTCACTTTGTAGCCCAGGCTGGTCTCAAACTCACAACGATCCTCCTGCCTCAGCCTCCCAAGTGCTGGGATTACAGGTGTGAGCCACCACGCCCGGCCAAAGATCTTTAACTAATACAAATCTGTATATGTGGATATCAAGAGCTACAGAACATCAAAACAACATATTGGATCTTTGAAGTAAAGTTAGTATGATTCAGCTCAATTGGGTTTATATTCTTATATTAGGAAGTACTTTCTACTTGTAATTAAAAACATGAACTTTTGGGAAGTAACTCTATTGAGGAAAAGTATCTCAGGCAAGGAGAATAGGCAAAGGCTCTGAGGTGGGAACATGTGTCACATCATAGAATAAAAAGATCCCAGTATGGCTGAGCCAATCAGAAAGGATGAGAGGGTTGTATTGAAAGCTGTATCACATGAACAGAGGTTCTCAATTGAGGGCAGCTTTATCCCTAAGGAACATTTTGAAATGTCAGGAGACATTTTTGTTTGCTACTGGGATCCAGTAGATAGAAATCTGGAATGATGCTAAACATCTACAATGCATAGAACAGTAACTCCTCCTCAACAAAGAATTATCCAGCTCCAACTTTTAGTAGAATCAAGGCAGAGAAACCCTAATGTAGCACAGGCAGGCCATTGGAGGAACTTTGGCATTTACTTTATGCGAGACGGAAAACTGTCAGAAGGTTGTAAGTAAAGGGGTGACATTTTCAAAGTGATGGTTGGCAATGAAGAATGGACTGCAAAGGGAAAGGTCTGAAGTAGAGACCTGTCAGGAAGCTTTTGTAACCATCAAGAAGGGAAGTAATAATAGTTTGAACTAGGGTGTGGTGATAAAAGGAGTAAAAAGTGGTCTGATTCTGTGTGTATTTTGAAGGTTGAACTGATAGGATCAGTTATTTCATCAAAATGAACTATAATCACTTGGTGTTCTTACAAAATGCCAAGCTCATTCCTGCCTTTGTTCTTGGTATTCCATTCTTTCTGCTTTTCTTAACTGAACAAAGTCTAGTCAGTCTGGATTCAGGATTCCAAGTAAGAGGCTTTCTTAACCAAAAGAATCCAACCTTCTCTAAAACATCTTTAGATTTTCTAGTTTACATTGCCCAATTTAACCTTCAATATTCTTTTCATATATGTGAAGTCACATTCTAAGGGAAAAAATGGGTAGGTACCTACTAGTACCACTTATACAACATAATAGAAGGCTTAGTCACTATAGTAAGGCAAGAAAAAGAATCCAAATATATAAAGTAAAATACAGGGAAGGAAGAAATCTTGTTCTTAATTGAAATTACATAGAAAATCTGACTGAATCCACAGCTTAACAACTACAACTAATGAAAGTTTTGCAAATCTCTGGCTACAAAATCAGTATGTAGAAATTGTATGCATTTTTATATATTAGCAGCAAAGAGTTAAAATGAAATCTTAGAATGTACACTGTTTAGAATAGCAACAAGGGTAAAGTAGCTAAGAACAGAACTAACAAAAGAGAGTCATCCAGGAATCCTCAGTGAGTCTCGGGGCCTGGGAAGCTGTGCTGAGTGGCCCACCTGTACCCAGATACCAACTTGGAGGCCTGCAGAGACTGGAAGTCTGTGTCCAGTGACCCACAGTCATCCAGGAATCCTGGATGAGGATCCTGGGGATAGGGAATCTATGTCCAGTGACCTACCCACACCCAGATAGCATCTCTGAGGCCTACAGGGACTGATAGTTTGCACCCAGGGACCTGAAGTCATCTGGGAACCCTTGGTGAGGCCTGCTAGGACTGGGAGTCTGTGCTCAATGAACCATCAATACCTGGGAACCATCTCTGAGGCCCACAGGGACTGGGAACCTATGCCCAGCAACCTGCAATCATCTAGGAACCCTTAGTGAGACCTGTGGGGATTGGGTTCCTGTACTCAGTGACCAAGAACCAACAGCAACCCACAGCAAGGCCTGCTGCTGGTTAGCCCACCAGAGTGGGAAGCAGCTAGAACTTGGAATCTGGCTGATTTGGAAGAACACAGGAAAATGCCAAAATGAAAGAACAAAATGCAAACTCAAACTTCCAGTCCATCCAGATCAAGTCTGGGAGACATACATATGGATGAATTTGGAAATTACACACCTGAAATCTCTAAAATGATAGCAAGGGAAGTAAAGAAACAAGGAAGCTGTAAAAGAATCAGATCAGAAATAATCACTCAGGTAAAAACAGAAATGATAAACATAATAAAAGAATTGGTTAGTATATCCAAAGACATAGATAAAAAATATAGAAGTGTAATGAACAATATAGGAAACAATTAGAATACATGAAACAGATTCAAGGAGATATTCAGGAAATAAAAAACTCCATTGAAAACTGGCAAAACTGCATGAATGAAACTAAAGATAGACTCTCAGACCTCAAAGACATGATTACAACTAGTGATCATGAAAGGAAACAACTTTTAAAAATAACAAGGAATCAGGAAATAACAATTCAACAGCTGCAAGATGATGCAAAAAGAAACAATAGAAGGATGATAGGTATCAATGAAAAAAGAGACAACACAAATGACATAAAAAGACTATTTGAAGATGTAATAGCAGAAAATTTCCCAAATATTGGAAAAGAACCATACAGATAAGTGAGGCATATAGAACTCTAATCAGCCATACCAAAATAAATCTATACCTTGACTTATAATCAAGATCCCAGAAATTCAGCATAAGAACAGAATATTAAATGCCTCTAGAGAAAAGAAACAGATCACCTATAAAGGAAAGCCTATCAAAATCACAGCAGACTTTTCAACATGAATCATCAAGTCAAGAAGAATGTGGAGTAAAGTACTTCAAATACTGAAAGAAAACAACTTCCAATCCAGATTGATGTAACTTGCAAAAGTCAATAGAGAAATAAAATACTTCCATGACAAAGGACTGAAGAACTTCATCACAACCCAACCAACCCTATAAAGAGTACTGAAAAATATTCTAGACAGAGATATAAATGACCACAATTCCAAGAAAAACAACAGAAAGAGCAAGCAACCAACAAGAAGGATAAGCAATTAAACAGAAGAGTAAAAGTAGGGAATCAACAACAGAGAGATAAGATGACAAAGATAAGCCAAAACATATCAGTTATAATCATTAATCTAAATGCCTCAATTCACCAATCAAAAGAAACAGACTGGCAGAGTGGATTGAGAAACACAATCCAATAATATGCTGTATACAAGAAACAAAATTAACTAAAAAGGAAATCTATAGACTGAAATTCAAAGGATGGAAAACAATACTTCATGTGACAGGAACCCAGAAAAAAGCAGAGGTTGCAATTCTGCTTGCAGACAATGTGAACTTTGAACCAAGAATGGTCAGAAGAGATAAAGAAGATCACTACATACTTGTTAGGGGGAAACTTCAAAAGGAAGAAATAACAATCATAAATATATATGCACCAAATATGGGATCACCTATGTAAGACAAATATTAATAGACATGAAAAATCAAATAAGCAATAATACAATCATTATGGGGGACCTTAATACTCCATTGTCACAAAGAGACAGATCAACTAGACAAAAAAATAAGCAAAGAAATAACAGAACTGAAACGTGAACAAATAGACTTAGTAAATGTGTACAGAGTATTCCACCCAACAACATCAGAATGCACATTCTTCTCAGTTGCACATGGGACATTCTCTAAAATAGATGATAGACTAGCCCACAGAACATGCTTAAGTAAGTGCAAAAGAACTGAAATTATCTCATCCATGTTATCTGACCATAGTGCCATGAAATTGGAAATTATTGATAAAAGAAATTGCAAAAAGTCCATAAACACATGGAAACTAAATAGTATCTTTCTGAATAATTAATGGGTAACAGAAGAAATTAAGTCAGAAATTAAACAATATCTACAAGCAAACAAAAATGCAAATAGAAATTATCAGAACCTGTGGACCCAATGAAAGCAGTCTTTATTTCTATCCTTTCTGTATTAGAGGGAAAAACAAAACTTAGTAAGACAAAACAAAACAAATTCCTATAAAAACATGAAACCAAAAAGTCATATAAAACCACAGTACAAGGTGATCTACAATGATTACTATGTTGTTTCTTATTATCTTCAATAGAATTGTCTATATCATCAGGCATAAATGAATATAGCAGTACAATTGAAAATAGCAGTACATAACACTATTAGTAAAAATAAAACATTGTAGACAGTGTAAAGCTTCAAAGGCAGGTAATAATCAAACCAGGGTGGATATTCTAGTGAATCTTGTCATCTTAAGTGCAGTTGCCTATACTCTCAGACATGATACTATCAATCATAACAGCTTTGAATAAAATCTATCAATACAAAACAGCAACCAGATTCAATTACGATCAGTCATGGTAAAACAGTGTGTTTTACAGAGCTTTAGATTAAGTTAATAGGAAATTAAGGATGATTACCATACTATATCCTGTTATTTTTGGGATTACTGTCTGTGCCCTCAAATCTAGTACAGGTAGAATGACTGGAACAGAATATAATACATCTAAGCAGAGTAGTGTGAGTAATGTGGGTTTTAAATCCTGGTGCACTATTAACAATATAGTGTAT